>CABHPP010134423.1:21186-37580 GCA_902168425.1 Peromyscus attwateri
ATATATATATATATATATATATATATATATATATATATATATATATAATCGGAGAGCACAAATATGCCAATCACAGAAAAGCAGATGTCCAAAGCCAGTCTACATAAAAAGATGCTCAGACTTGTAAGGAAACGAGAATTTAAGTAGCACCGAGATTGCTATGCCTTGCACACGGGCAGGCAGGAGGAGGTGGAGGAGCCAGAGCCCATTGGGGAGCCCTCATATACCGTTGGAGGAAATATGAGTTGTTTCAGTGCTTTGGCAAAGCAATCTGGCAGCATCTATTAAACTAGATTATACAAATCCTCCCGGCTCAGCCTCACGATCTGTCCACCTCACAGACTGTAAAAAGCCCCATGTATACGGGCCCAGAGGCCGCCCACAGCACTGTTTACAGCAGTGAAGTACTGGTGACAGAGAGAATACCCATAAAAAAGGAAATGGTTTATGGTCTATCCACATAACAGGCTATTACCAAACCATTAAAAGGAATGGAAGAACATTCTGAACTTCCACAAAAATAGTGTAACGTACACACAGAATCACAGACATAGTGAAGTCAATGTATGGTCCCAAATACGTGAAACCTGCTGTCCCTTACATGTCTATACCTGCATCTGTATGTATATGTATAAACACATACAACTGGATAGCTATATGAACATAGATAATTCTGCAGAAAGACATTTCATGAGGTTTCTAGGGGCTGCGGGGAAGAGAGCTGATTTGAGGGAACCAACTGAAATAAAAGTTGTGGTGATACATTGTATACCCTAATAAAGCTTGCCTGAGGATCAGAGGACAGAGCCAGCCACTAGATATTAAACATAGAGATCAGGCAATGGTGGCATACACCTTTAATCCCAGCACTTGAGATCTCATGCCTTTGCTTGGGAAGCACACACGCCTTTAATCCCAGGAAGCAGTATGGCAGGGCAGAGAAAGGTATATAAGGCATGAGGAAACAGGGACTCACTCTCTTTAGGCTGAGGATTTCATAGAGGGAAGAACTAGTGGCTGGCTGTTCTGCTTCTCTGATCTTTCAGCTTTCACCCTGATATCTGGCTCTGGGTTTTTTTATTAAAAGACCATCTAAGATTCGAACAACAAAAAGGAGTGTTGGGAAAGCCCAGTGTGCTGGTACAATCTCAGTCATGTAAAAAGGTATGTGATTGAGCACATGTGTGCTGGCATGCGCCACTGGATAGCAACTCAGAACTGATGCATAAAGCTGTCCATCATATATTTTTAAGGGAAAGAAAGATAATTGCCAATATATATTAAAATATAAAATATTCAATATAGAAAAAAGTTGAATTGCTGACATGAGATTTCCGAGCTCTGCTCTCTGAAGAAGGTGTGGCTTGAACGTGGGAACAAAACCTGGAAAACACCCCGGTGAGGGAGTTGCCAGCCTCTCAAATGTCAACTCCAAGTCCCAGGTGTCTATGCAAAGGGCATACATGCCCAGAGGGAAGGAGGAGAGGAGGTAAAGTTACTAATAATTGCATGAAGATATTTTGGTACTAAATGTAAATATGCATGTCCTGAAGGTGGTTTTAGGAAAACTGAAACTTAAGCCAATTCGCAGTAGCGTCATACACATTTTAAAAGGTTGTCTGTTCCTTCTCTTGGGAGCAATCTGAAACTGAAACAGCCACTTGACCTCACCGGCCACTCAGAAGAAACAGATTTCCAGAGAGCAATAGGACACAGGTGATTTCCTTTCATCCCTACACCCTTGATTTGCTAAGAGCCTTGAATAACCCAGCATAAACTCATATTCCTGGCAATAAACAGACTACATCTCCAGCGGAGGTCATGAAGTCATTAGCTTGGGAAAGGAGAAAGAAGACAGGAGCCAATATAGAGGGAATACTTCCTGTGTATACATTACAGACATCTGCTCTTAGTTCTCTCTGCATCCTAGGAGGTGCATGGTACTGCAGGATCAGTTCCTACTTGTGGGAAATCACAGAGATGAAGTGATCTCCCATGGTCGTGTGCTTGGCCCAATGGCATTGGGTTCCAAACTTGCTGAGTCTGACTCAATGTGCAAGCCTCACGTCTTGAAAGTCTTCTTCCTCTCTACATGTCAGTGTGTGGACAGAAGATACCGCTCTGAAAATGCTCAACCCTGAGAGCAATGCCCCACTTTGGAATAGATGGGAAATGAATCTCCCCAATATATGAGCTTCCTTCTGACCTTTGCAGGCTGAGTCCATGACATGCCCCTCTCTCCCATCATGGGTGCAGAGGCAGACATTATAAACCTCAGGGTCTTTAGAGACCAAGCAAATGACATAAGGGATGGGTGGGTAACCCAAGTACATCTAACTGAATATGGCTGCTGCTACTCAGCTAAGAGCCAAATCAGCAATTCGATCTAATTTTCAATTGAAGATTACAATACATAATGAGGGGGAATGGGAGGGGGGGGAAAGACTTTCTCTGGAAGTGGGAAATGATACATTTGGCCAAGTCAGGTATCTGTTTGCTACCACTGATTTATGGGAAGAATTCTTTCATCATACACTACCCATTTTTTCTCAACAATTCGTGTGATAGTTTTTTTTTTGGCTTAATATATTACTTTATTTTAATTTTATATGTTTGTAATGTATTATATTCTTAGTATTAACTGACATCAAAGGTATTATTTCTTCCTCCTGGAATTCTAAATAGGATTATAATATAAAACTCCAGACAAGATGAAAGAACCATTTGGCCAAGTGTGGTAGCACATGTCTTTAATCCCAGCTCTCAAGAGGCATAGGCAGGCAGATCTCTGTGAGTCTGAGCCAGCCTGGTCTACAGAGTGAGACTCTGCCATCCCCACAAAAAGAAAAGAAAGACCATCTCAGCAGAGCAGGTGGCACATGCCTTTAGTCCCAGCTCTCGGAAGGCAGAGCCAGGCAGATCTCTGAGCCCTGAATTTGAGGCCAGCCTGATCTACAGAGCGAGTTCCAGAACAGCTAGGGCTACACAGAGAAAACCTGTCTTCAAAAATGAAAAACCAGGAGGTGGTGGTGGGGAACCCATCTTATAGAATGGCTGTAGCTTTAAAAGAAGCTACGTAATAAAAACATTGCATGAACATTTGTCCTATTCAGTCTAAAAGACAGTCATGAGGTGCCATAAATCCATGTAAACTGAAAACAAACCAGGAGATATTATTTTACTAATAGTTTCTTCACTTTATGAAACGATTTCCTGGGCTGGAGAGATGGCTAAGCAGTTAAGAGCACTCACTGACTGCTCTTCCAGAAGACCTGGGTTCAATTCCCAGCATCCACATGGCAGCTAATAACTGTCTAACAGACTTCTCTGATGCAGGGAAAACAGTGTTTTCCATAAAAGCTTTAGGTTTGGGCAGCTTTTGTTTAAATGTTTTCAATATGAGAGGAAAGGCTTCTCACCTGTAGGTGATAGGAGAGTTGTCAGGTTAGAAGCCAAGAACTGCTCTACTGGGTGCCTGGCAGCTCCATCCCGCTGCCCAGTCCCCAGTCCCCAGTCCTCAGGGACTCCACAGTCAGTGTATTGTCAGACCTGGAGGCTCCCCTTTGTGCCTCCTGACAGCTTGGGGGTGGGGGTTTGGGACGGAGAGGGAGAGGTGGGGTAGCGCACCTGGGGACCCATGGCGGCAACACAGGTCAGAGCAGGGATTTGGGAGCGCTTGGGAACAAAGCGGATTATGTCATGGAATTTGTCCTTTCCACAGCAACACCATAGGAAACACCTGTAGACAGCAGGAAGTTAGAGGAATTAAAAATATCTGCCCGATCCCTAAAAAATAAATAAAAGATGAGAGGGAAATGCTCTCTTTTCTTCACAGGGAAAACAAACAAAGCGGTATCTGGTTTAAACCATTTCCTCTCAGCAAAGCACACTGCTCTCCAGGCAGAGATGTGCCTGGACCATACATTTTAGCAACCCAGAGTATCCTGATAATTGATGGTGTCTATCAGTGACAGGCTTGGAACAGGTTCCCAGTCCCCAAGCTTGGGGCTTCTTCTGCAGGAGGGTATATTAGGGGAAGCGAAGACAATCTCTTTTCCTTAGGGGAGAGGGCAGCCTTCAGCCAGCTTTGGAAACAAGGGACTGTTGTATTCCTCCTCCACTGTCTTCTCAGTCCCAGGAAGTCTGCCCCTAGGGTCACAAAGGGTGTTGATGCCAGCCCCATCTAGAGAGGACACATGCGGGCGGTCTCTGCAGGACCTAGCTGAGCTTGGAGCAGACTGAGGGTGACAATCCAGAAATAGACCATGTTGGCTCCTCGATGTCTCACTTGCAAGAAATCACCAAGCCTAGGCTTCTGCCCTTAGCATTTATTTCTGACCTAGCTTTCACAGCCCCGTGACCACTGACCCTCAGACTGCTACTGAGTCTCCACTCTCCCTCAGCTGTGGTCACTGATGACGGCCACCTAACTGGTTTCCTTGCTTCTGTCCTTCTTATTCATTTCCCTGCGGCGCTGCCCAGATAATCATTCTCAGAGCTGAGTTCAGTCATGTTCCCACTTGGTTTATCTGTTACATGGTTACCCACTATGTGCTCAAAACACGTTTGCATGGGTTGAACATCCTTAATCTTCAAATCCCAAATCGGAAACGCTCCATAACTCAGAATTCTTTGGATAAAAACATGATAGCACAAATAGAAAATTCTGTGCCTGATCTCATGTGACAGGAAGCAGTCAAAATGAAGGAATATCAAAAAATTGTATTACGAAATTATTATCAGCCTGTATGAAGTTCATGTTTATAATTTACTTGTATCCCAAAGAACTTAAGATAGTCACATATTTGAATCTTGAAAGAATCTAAGGTACACACACACACACACACACACACACACATACATACATTTTTTTTTTTTTTGAGACAGGGTTTTCTGTGTAGCACTGGGCATACTGGAACACTTTCTGTAGACCAGGCTGGCCTTGAACTTGGAGATTCGACTGCCTCTGCCTCCCAAGTGCTGGGGTTAAAGGCATGCATCACTACTACCCAACTGATGAAAAATAATTTGGTAGGCTGGAGATACAGCTCAGTGGCTAAAAGCATTTGCTGCCCTTCCAGAGGACCTGAGCTGGGCTCCTAGCACCCATGTCAGGCGGCTCACAACCACCTACAACTAGCTCAGAAGGATCCAACACCTCTGGCCTCTGTGAGCACCTCTATTCACAAGCACACACACACACCCTCCCCACAGACACATATACATAATTAAAAAGAACAGACTCAGTCTTAAAAAGCAATTCTAGCCCCAAGCATTTCTGATAAGGGATATTAGACCTATTCGGAGCATATGCTCATCTCTCCTCTTGAGAAGGTCATACTTCCTCAGTAGTAGTTGCCAATGCTTACTAGACATGCGCCGTGGGGCAGGAACCATGAAGACGAGCCCACTGCATCCTCACCACGGCCTTTCGATCACCATGTGGATGGTGGGATTGGAACTCAGGGAGGCTAAATGACTTGCCCAGGGCCCCAAAGCTGTGGTGGAGCTGGAATTCCAGCCAGGGAAGCCTCTTTCTAGGCCCCTGAACTTTCCATCATGGGCCTCTTCCAGCCCTTTCAACACACTGTTCATTTCCGTGGCCCTGTGCACATGCTGTTCCTGTACCTCCAATGCCTTACACACGTTGTCCTGCCTAGAGAGTTCTTTACCCTCCATGATCCAGCTCCTTGCTACCACCCAGGGCCTTCATGGACTTGTGTCCTCACCAGTCCTCCCCACATCCTCTCTCACAGAGCTTGCTTCGCCACACTGAAGCTCTGTCCCTTTCACCAGACGGTCACCATCCCATGGAGGTCGGTACCATAGCTCTACCTTGGATCCCCCGTACTTCGAGAGACTGACATATAACAGCTCTGCAACAAAAATCAGTTGGTTTCAAGGTGGCAGCCACTGGAGTGTCTGTCTTTGGGATCCAGGCTCCAGGCTGCTGTGACTTGGTTCCCTATGTATTAACTGAGACCAGCAGTCTGCTCAGCTTCCCTGTTTTATTTCCCATAATTCCCAGGCTTGGAGATTTTAGAAACTTTCCCTACGGGTTCCTAACATGCATCTGGGTGTGTGCATCATTGCCGGAGTCTAAAGCAGACGGGGTGTGGGGGACGGGGGTGGAGGCAAAGTCTCCTCAGGGTATTCCCATGTCTGTGTGTGTGAAGTCTGGGTAAACCAAGCCTAGAAAGCAACAGAGAAGAAAACACTTCTCAAGCAAGAAAACACCAACTCACAGTCGTCCCCCCTCACCACCACCACCAGGAAGGAGCCAATGACATTACTAATAAAATGCAAGCACTGAAGTAGCGTTGTCCAGCTTATCAGAATGGAAAAAAAAATGTGTCATTGTGGTAAGAAACCAAAGCTTATGGTGAGAATAGGTTCCTTAAAAATTGCCATGAGCATTACACAATGATGAATTCTGCCCCCTTCGGTGCAGTAATCTGGAAGAGTATCATAAGCGGTCTGAAACGCTTTGTTGTGTTTTTAGAATAGACACTGAGGAGGCAGAGAAAGAATGGTGTTTACACAACATTGTGTCTAGTAGTCCTAGTCCCATGAAGGTGAAAAATTAGAAGCCACCTGAATGCCAAGCTTCAGAGAAGACTTGAAGTCAATTATAGTGCACAAAGATCATAAAACATTACGCTCCCATTAAATATGACGCACATACAATATTTCCGGCACCATGACATGGATATGAAGCAACAACAGAAAAATGGCTGGAAAAGCCATAGCAAGTGTACAGAGTAACTGAGCACAGTGGATGTAGCACCAGGTGTCAGCAAAGACGGGAAGAGAATTTGCAAGGGTAGCAAAAAACGGTAAATTTCTACTAGCCTTGGGGCTGTTCACACCTCTCATAATCAGAAAAATAATCACTGGAAAATCTGTGTCTTCTCAGGGGTAGCAACCATTGGCTGTCTCTAGAGAGATACTGGCCGGGATCCAGTGACAGCTGCTTGGCTCTTCACCTAGGCCCTGGGGGCTGAAAACACCCTCAGGTGTCCGGCCATGGAGAGGACTCAACTTTGAAGGGGTTCAGTTCCATTTCTCTTAAATTCTTTCCAGTCCAGATGGTAAGAAAGGAACAGTAGCCTCATGAGGGATGAAAAGCTGGGAGGGAGGCAGGAGCCAGGGGTAGGAGAGTTCCCTCCACCTGGATAACCTGGACTTG
Organism: Peromyscus attwateri; assembly: GCA_902168425.1. Taxonomy (NCBI): domain Eukaryota; kingdom Metazoa; phylum Chordata; class Mammalia; order Rodentia; family Cricetidae; genus Peromyscus; species Peromyscus attwateri. Next base: position 28,376 of record CABHPP010134423.1, read on the forward strand.
ATAACCCAGCTAGGCACCCTCTCTGGGAAAAGGCGCTGGGGATGGCTGGGTGACAGGAACCATCTAGGCTCCACTTCTCAGAGAAGGATGGGGACTGGAGAGGGACACAGACACTCCTAAGACTAGCTTTGGAGTCCATCTGACAGAGGCGCATTATGCCTCTACCTCTCTTTGAGCAAAGACTCCAAAAGCAGATACGGAGGGGATTGGCTCATGTTACCATGTCTCCCGTGTGTTTTACCCATGTTTGGACTCCCTTCTCCTCTGTCATAAATGGGAAGGCAGGGTTTCTCACATGGAATAATCACAGGGGAATAAGTCCCAATAAGAACATCCTGAAGGACCTTGAGGAAAGAGTCAGGTATTGATATGGGAGGAGAAGCCAGCCTGGAGGACTGCAACTCAGAGTCATTTGAAAACGTGGCCCGCAGCATTGCACCCTGCCCCTGCGTTATTTATGGGTGTCACTAGTTTATCGACCTGGAATGAGGTGATGGATGGAAGCCACACCTGGAGTCCAAGGGAGGGCAGAGAGGGAGGAAATCTCTGCAGCAACACTGTGCTCTTAGGATGTGGCAGGGGACACACATGGCAGGAGCTGGGGAGTGACAGGTGGCCCCTGGCCACTGGGAGGGGGGGGGGTCAAGAAATTCCAAGGGCTGTGGTCTTCAGAGTCCTTGACATTGTTCTGCTAGACAGAAGTAGCAATGGCTAGAGAGCTGACTCCTGCTGGGACCTTTCCATGCTCACCCACACCAGGCAGTGAGGTTCAGGGCTTGGGAGCATTGTGATGGGTTGGATTGAGTCTGCCATAGCTCCTTTGTTGAAGCCTCAATCCTCAGCATCTCAGAACGAAACTGTACTTGGACATAGGGTCTTTACCAAAATAAGTAAGCTAAAATGTGGCCTTATGGGCGATCTCTTTTTAAAATTTTATTTATTTATATGTATATGAGTGTTTTGATTGTACATATTTATGTACACCACATGTGTCCCTGGTGCCCATGGAGATTAGGAGATGGCGTCATCCTGGAACTGGAGTTACAGTTGGTTGTGAGCCACCGTGTGGGTGCTGGGAATTGAATCTGGGTCCTTGCAAGAGCAACCAGTGCTCTCAACCAGTAAGCCATCTCTCCAGCCCCTGAGGGTGGTCTTTTCGTCTGCTGTCTCACATGACCGCTAGGAAACAAAGGACCATAGGAGGGAGCCAGCACAGGAAGTCATACAGGAAGAGAAAATGACACAGACACCCGCCATTATAGCTCGAACATGAAATGTTGTCCCCAGGCCCCTTGTGTTGAATATCTGATCCCTAAGACATTTGGGAGTTGAAAACTCTGGGAGATGGGACTTAGCTGGAAGAAGTAGATCACTGGATCCCTGCTTCCTTCCTGGGTCCCTCTCTATTTCTTAATGCTGTTGTGAGAGGACCTGTCCCACCCCCAACCCCTGAGAGACAGACACCTCTGAAACAGTAATCCCTGATAAACCCCTCCTCCCGTATCTGGTGTTTTCTCACAAGAAAGATAACAAATACAGACGCATGTGAGGACATATCGAGAAAATGGCCACATAAAAGCCCAGAAGTGAAGCTTCAGAAGGGACAACTCAGCCACCTTCATCTTTGACTTCCAGCCTCCAGAACTATGAGGAAGAGGGTTCTGATGGTTGAACCACATGGTGCTGAGTGTGGCCTTGCGGAAGAGCTGGGGTTACCCCTCTCACCTTGTACTATGAACCTTGCTGCTCACAGCCTGTGCTGCTCCCCAGCGCTACCCAAACTTGTGACTTCGCAGAGGCAGAGCCCTTGGCTGGGCTTTTATTCTGGATGCCTGCCTCTTTTGCTCGGTCCTTAACTGCAGGGGGATCTCTAGCCTGGATGCTGGTGTTTGCTGGGACTGGGACAATTTATGGTTGATAGCTAGGCATCGGACCTTGAGGGCTGGGCAACAGGTGTCTCTGCATGTCTCACACCAGCGCTCCACCCTCTCGGGGAGAGTCAGAAAGTACTGTCATTTGAAGGCTAGTTGTCGCCTTCAAACAGTCTTAGCCTCTGAGTGAGCTGTCAGCCCCACCCAACCCAGCCTCTCATCTGTAACAGGCTTGGAGCATCAAAGAGAAGCCATAAGGAGAGAAGAAAGCAGAGGCCCCAACAGAAGTGAATGCCTCACAGCTTTATCCCCACTCCTAAACACCTTTCCAGGCTTCAGGGCACATGCTTTTTGTTAAGGGACTAAATCATTTCCAGATATTTCTCTGCATTTTTAAAAGAACAGTGGTGACAATACTTGGCATGTGTATTCTTCCAAATCTTTGACTATGAACATATTATCTCATTTAACTCTCCCAGCTTGCCCGGCAGGGAGGAAACTGTATCCCGGTGAGGCCTCCAGACCTTGCATACCTGATTCAGTATCCCATAGCACTTTAGTGATAGAGTTCTGTCTAGTACCACCAGCTCCAGCTTCCTTAACCTAGTCTTTAAAGACTTTAAAGACCCCTGGGCTCTCCTCTAACACACTCACAACAACACATGCCCACGTGCCCAGAGGCCCAGGTGAGCTGCTGTTGCTATGGAAACAAGAATTCCAGTCCATCTGTCCTTAAAATTATGGTTGTACCTAGGTGTCCCCACTGGCACTCATGTTCTTTGGTTTTCTAGGACTTGGGTAGGAAAGTCTGGTCCCAATAAGGAAAAGTCCTCCTTTCGCCGTTCCCTACCTTTCCCTCTCCAGCCCCTGCCGAAGCCCAGCTCTCCTGGCCTTGGGGTTGGATGCCTGAGCAGTTCCCACAGGTCCTCACAGCCTTGAATCTCCACCCACTCTCTCATCCACAGCCCGAGTGAGCTTAGCTGAAATAGTAAGTCTGAGTGGTGCCCACAAAAGGTGGCTTGAGAGAGCTGTAACCCATCAGCCACAGCCATGAACACCCAACGTAAGTGGAAGCGTGTGTTGGCATGTGCGCACAGACTTAAGGCTAGCCCCCGAGACTCTCCCCTGAGGCTAGCCTGCACCCCTCTCTCTGTGCAGAAATCCTGGGTCCTCCCAGTTCAAGCCTTGAAGCTGCTCTGAAGGTCTGACAGGAGCTCCCCACTGTACCAGCTGTGTGTCACGCCCACATGCTTGGTACCCTCCAGCATCCCTCTCTATCCTTCTGCAAGCCGGCCTGACCTGACCTTCTGGATTGAGTTCAGTATCCCCTCACCTTACAAAATGCCCCCTCTGCTCCTTACTCTAGACAGGGTACCTAGGTCACATCTATTGGACGTTGGATTAAACTCCAGCCAGCAGTCATCTGTCATTTTTCTGATTCCTTCAGGGGACTGCAAACCCCACCCCCTGCCGAAGACAGGAGCCAAGTCTTTTTCCCACTGAGTCCAGACCCAGCAAAGAACCTGAGCTACTGGGTACTTGTCAAATAGTTATCAAGTGAGTAAGTGAGCCAGTGATTGCTTCTCCTCCCCAACTCAGACCACACTAGACTGCAGCTGTGAAGGCTTTTCTAGAAGACATTCCCTTCTTATTACCCCAGTGCTCAGATTCTGCCCTACCCATGACTAGATCAAGTTCTTGTGCCTGCGGGCTCACTGCACGCACACACACACACACACACACACACAAACACAGGTGTGTGTGCACACACACCCCACCAGTATGTTATTTCCCCCATCTGCAGATGCTTCAGCAGGAAGTACCAAATGGTTGCTTCATTTCCCAGAGTGTCCACATCCCCTTCCTGCCCTGCCTTGCTCTCCCCTCCCAGCTGGGAGGCAAGCCACAGGACTGACAGGCAGCAAGGCCCTGGAAGAATACTGTTTGCTAGACAAGCTTGTGAGTCCCTCTCACTTTACACTCCCTCCCTGGTCCGTCCTGCTGAGCCTGCAATTTGTGTCTACCAGGTACAGCTAGGCTGTGCGGAAGCAGGCAGGCGGGGCAATGCAGCGATGCTCATCAGGAGTCATAAAAATATCCATATCTTTTGGCCTAATAATTCCACTCTAATTCCACTCCTGGGAAATGCTTCCAAAGAAATTACTTAAAAGAAGAAAGGATACATGTACTGTTTATAGCTATGTTATTTATAACACGCAGAAAGTAGAAGCAAATGCCATGACCCAAAATAGAACAATGATAAAATAAATGGTGGTATATTTGTGTAGCAGTCTATCACAAAGACATTTAAAATGAAAATACGACTTTGTAAGAACAAGGATATCGTCTTGTAAATCGCTTTAAATGAAGAGATAGAGTGCGGAGTTGTACGCATATATTCTTATTACAATTGTGTAAGTAGGGGCCAGAACGATGGCTCAGCAGTTAAGAGCACTGGAGGACCCACGTTCAACTCCCAGCACCCATATGCTGTCTCATAATCATCCTAACCAGGGGATCCGATGCCTTCTTCTGACCATGTCAAGCACCCACATACATGCAAAAAACCATCCATCCATACATAATAAAACAATAATAATAATTTAAAAGAGATTCTCATATGGCTAAGAATAAGAAAGACACATGAAGTTGGAAGCAGTTATAGTTAGTAGAATCATCTTTTTTCCCCCATGCCACCTCTGCTCTGAGACAAAAACAAAACAGGTTCTTTTAGCCCAGGCTGACCTTGAAGCAGTTCCTGCTTCAGGCTCTTATTAATAAATTAATGTTTTTCTATTTTTAAGTGACTAGAAACTATGGAAAATGCCTTGAACACAAAGTGCTAGGGTTTTCTAGAAGGACCTCCCCCCCACTCAATTGCAACTTTATCATGGAATGTAGTAACGAAAGCATGCCTCACTTGGACCTTTCCAGTACCTGATGGTGGGTTTATAAACTACATGTGGTGGAGGACTGTAGCTGACAGCCACCAAAAACACTCAGAGGACATCTGCATAATGAACAAATAATTCTATATACCAAGTTCTCCATCTGGCTTGCAGTCTCCAGCCTCCGGGTCACACCCAGAAGGTCCTGAAGATGCTGTTTCCTCTGAGCCCCCATCCTGGAGCTTGAGGGGAAGGAAGAAGTTTACACAGATCGCAGGGGCCTCTTAGGGGGGTAAGAAACTCTAATAGGCACAGAATCTACGCAGTGGAAATAAAGCCTGGGAGTGAGTCCTCTTTAATTTACTCCCCTCCCCTCCCTCTTCTCTCTCCTCTCCTCCCCTCTCCTCCCCTCCCCTCTCTTTTCCCCACTTCACTTTCTCCCTTTTTATTTCTTTTCTTTTTTGAAGAAAAGCGTTGGACTGGAGTTCTAGCTCCATCCTTCCCTGAGCTGCATTGAGATGTCTTTGCCCTCCCAGTCCCAAGGGCACCTCTCACTAGTGCCTCAGCCCATCAACTGGTATTTCGGCCTCCCTTTTCTTTGCCCACAACACAGCAGAGCCTGCCAGCACAGCTTTGGTGCCTTGAGAGCCTCTCCTCCAGGACCCTCGTCATAGCCAGACGGAGGCAGACACTGATCGATGCTGTCTTTCTAATCAGCACATGGACTCGCTTCACGCACTCCCACTGGCCCCATCCCTGTGTGCACATCCTGAACATCGACCCGGCAGTCTCTCACCAGCATCCCGTCACCATGGTTATCTGTTTATAAAAAAACACTTCCAGCTGCATAAATGCAGAATATATTTTCTCCATAATTCCTCCAACCCCACGGCCTCAGTGCATTCACAGCGCCCCAGCACATCTATTCCTTGCTGTTTTAGGAGCACATCACGTCTAACCACCACCAAACCTTCGGCTCACGGTCTTTACATTTTACTCTGTCTAGTAATCCAGACAGCATTCCTTGTGCAGCTAGCTGCAAAACTATTGCAGAATGACCGAACAAGCAGATGTGTACTTCCAAGCCAGGTCTGTCCTTACTAAAGCTAAGCAGAGGACTTCACATTCATCCCTGTTTAATTTCATGATGTTGGCTTTGGCCCCGTGTCCCATCCTATATAAATCATTTTGAACTTGAATGTGTCATAGATCATATTAAGTATCCCAGCTGTGGGTCATCTGGATTCTTTCTAGGTTTCATTCAAATCGTTAACAAAAATATTTAACAAGTAAGTGCCAAGGACAGAATGCTGTGGCTTGCCACTGGAGACTGTCCTCAGAAAGACCTCTAAGGTCCTTAATGAGGATGCTTGGGACAGGGTAGCTCAATCTACTCTGAATTCATCTTGCCAAAAAAAAAAAAAATCCTTCGTAATATAAGTAATGTGAGTATTTGAGAAATCAGAATCCCCTTGTTGGTATATGAAAACATTTGATTCTCTAAACCTAGCCAGAAGTTCTTGATTGATGTCAGCTGAGATGGGGAGAGGGGCTTATGACAGAATGTTTAGACTCATACTCTCCCATTCCTGCTGTGCTCCTAAGGCTCAGCACCCCACTTTGCTCTGCTCCCCCCGCAGGCCTCCCTACAGAAAGTTGGCAGGGAGATGGCGTGGGTGTGGTGTGGTGGGGAGGTGGGGGGGGCGGGGCACAGGGGAAGCTGAGATGGGGCAGGCTATAGGCTCCATTAGCCCTGATGGTATTTTCTTTTTTCAATTACCCATGACTAACTGTAATCCAAAAATACTGAATGGAAACTTCCAGAAAGAAAGAACGTATCAGCTACAAATTACTCTTTGTCCAGTGTATCCATGTTGTATATGCTACCTGCCTGCCAGCTAATAGCAGATCCCCTGTCACATTGTTGCCGATGGTCAAGCAACTTTATTTCACTTAATTATGGCCCCAAAGCAAGAGAGCAGCAACTCGGGTGATTCGGGTATCCGAACAAAAAAAAAGTGCTTCCTGTGGGTGAAAACCTTGGACATTTTTCAATAAGTTAGGAAGAAGGAAATCATAATCTGAGGCTGCTGAGGCTCTCTGTGAGACTGAATCGTCCATCTATGGAACAGAGAAGGAAGAGGAGCACACAAAGGCACGGTAGTTTTGCAGATGTGCATCACACTAGGAAAGTTATGACCACGGCGCACGCTGTAATTGTGATAGAAAAGGCAAGACAGGCTTGACAACTTATGCTGGCCATCTCAGCGCTTAAGAGGCTGAAGCAGGAGGATTGCCACAAGTTCCAGGCCAGCGTAGGATATGAGTGAGACCCTGTCTCAAAGATAGATAGATAGATAGATAGATAGATAGATAGATAGATAGATAGATAGATAGATAATAAATGGGGGAAGACATTAAATTACTAAATTACCAGGTGTAGTACTCTGTGGTTTTAGGATCCCCTGAGGTCTGTGAATATACCAAGGGCGACCACTCTCCTTCCCATTTTCTGTCTCCTCCCTTACCCACTCTTCCAGGGTGAATGCATAGAACACACTTGCTGTCTGTCTCTACCCCTTTCCTTCCCTCCTCACCTCCTCCCTCCCCTAAAGCACATTTATTAAGTCAAGGAGTCTCCCTTCCTTAGGCAGGCCTTAGCTGCCCTGGGAGCCTATGGCCTAGATCTGCTATTTCACACCAGCCCAGCTGTCTGCAGAAGTCCAGAGAGGTGGGCTTGTGTGTGGTCTGCAATAACTACTTGTCTGTCACAGACCCTGGGGCTAGAGGGGAACTTCAGATGCCCTGGTGTCCCCGCCAAGGCTGCACTAACCACATGGGGCTGTTGTTTCTCTTCCAAATGATAACCTCCTCGCCAGACGCACTATTCACACCGGCATTTTTCATTAACTAACTCAGAGGTGTGTGCTCTTAAGACTTCCATTCTACAGATGGGAAAATCAAGAGTTCAGGAGATCACAGTCTAGTAAATGGCAAAACAAGATTAAATCCCAACCATCTGGCTCCTGGGCCTTTGCTCTTTAGCACTTACGGGGCAATGCTGTCTCTGCAAATGGCCACAGGACACCTGTGATCCTGCCTTCAGGGACAAAGGCATGCTGTGTATGTATCATTCTCATCATAGGGTCCATAACCAAAGTTTTCAGATCTTCCAGTTTAGAGGAGTGAAAGTGTTTTGTATGGCACAGGTCAGAACTTATTTGTTACTACTATTACTACTACTACTATTATTTGTAAGATATGTCAATGGGGGATGCATACATGCCATAGTAGTCATTTTAAAGTCATAGGATAATTTTGTGGAGTTGGTTCTCTTCTTCCACCTCTACATGGGAACTCAAAGATGGAATTCACGTCACCAGGCTTGGGCAGCAAGCCCTTGACTGGCTAAGGCATCTTACTGGCTCCAGAACCTTTGATTTGTTTTGTTTTGAGACAGGCCGGCCAACAACTCACCATGAAGCTCTTGCCTTCATTTCCCAAGTCCTGGGATTACAGGCGTGCACCACTGTACCTGGTGTGTGGTGCTAGGGACTGAACCCTGGTCTTTATGCACGAAAGGCAAATGCTCTATCAACTAAGCTATATTTCTGGCTCTAGAGCCACTTTTATGCTGAGGAAGTGTCCTTGCTGACACTAGAAGCCTTATGTCTCAAAGCTCTGCTCATGTCCCCCTCTCTCTTCTGACACCTATACTGTAAGACCTACTTAGGGTTGTCACAAATTTTTAAACATTTGTTTATTAAGTATTAATAATACCACCACCATGAATTTGTGGCTCTGTAGCTTTTCAGGTTGACGGCATCAATTATCTTATCTATGACATGCGCGATCATATTTCCTTTTCAAACAGCCTGTCCGGTAAGGAGGTATTAGCTTTACTGATGGGGAATGGTCTCTGAGGCTGTTAATCCCCTGAACCTGAAACTCGGGTTCCATGTCTCCCCCGGTGCAGCACCCTCCTTGGCTTGCCATAAGTCGATTAGACGAGGGGAGAGGGCAGTCCCTCGCTACTATGCCCTTCAACGTCACCGCAAAGTTCCTCTGACCTTCACTAACCCTTCCACAGGCTCAAAGGGCAGGACTTATGAACAAAGGTCATGGAAAAGAACGGTGATTCTTGGTGCCATGTACCTGCAAGCAGAGAAAAGGCTTAGGGTCCCTGTTTGATGGGGGGCGGGTTACTTTAAACTCAAAGTCTTTTGTGTGATTCACCACTGTGTTTCGGCAATAGGCAAAGAGGTTTTCAAATCCCACGAGTCAATAAAGCTATAAATTGCATCTCTTGATGGCACGGACTGTCCCAGGAACAATATGCTTAAGAACCTGTCCAAATGGCTGCACCTAATGGCTTGGATATAGATGTCTCCAATGTTTTCCTATGGAAATGGGTATATATATATATATATATATATATATATATAT
>CABHPP010134424.1:5334-20334 GCA_902168425.1 Peromyscus attwateri
GGAGGAGGAGGAGGAGGGGGAGGAGGAGGAGGAGGAGAAGAAGAAGACTCGAGATAAAATTGCCAGAGATTAAAGGTAGAGACTTGGGACCTCAGTCCAAGGGCTGTGGTCCAAAGGACTTACTTAGACTCTGTATCTCAGTTTCCTGCTTAGTAACACAAGATGAAATTGAAATAGCTACTTAAGACTGTGGTGAAATTTGAGCGAAATAATATAGGAAAATAATGCTCTGAAGCAATAGCTATTATCATAAAGTGATTTAGAGTAATTCATGTTGGGAGCCACTGAGTATTTCAAAGTTGGACTGTAATAAAGTACCACAAACTGTGTGGCTTAAAACAACAGAATTTATTCTCTCATTACTCTAGAGGCTTCAAGTTCAAAGGCTGCCAGTGTAGCTCAGCTGTAGAGGGCCGACCTAGCCTGCTTAACACCCTAAGTTCAGTCTCTAGTACTGTGTGGGTAAGGGGATCAAGCTATCTGCAGAGCCATGTTTCCCCGAAGCCCTTGGGGGAGTCTGCCCTGTCTCTTCTAGCTTTTGGAAGGTCGGGACATCCTTAGCTTATAGACACACCGCTCCCATCTCTGCCTCTTCTTCACAAGGCTTTCTTCTGGGTCTGTGTCTTCACTAGACATTCTCCTCACCCCATGATGACACCAGTCACATTGGACTAAAGGTCACTCTACGCAATAAGACCTGATGAACTCGTGTCTTAATTACATCTGCAAAAACCCTTTGTCCAAGAAAGGCTGTAGTCACAAGTGCCAAGGGTTAGGATTTCAACAAACCAGTGTGAGGAAGAGGTAGTGAGGGAAAGCACATTTCAAGCCACAATGGGAGCTGTATAAGGAACAGATTGATCAGTAGGGGTGAGTGGGACCAACCACATCTTCAAGAAACAGATGTTGAGGAGACCACTCAAGAGGCAAGAAGTGAGAGGTCATGATTAGAGCCAGGAGTTCTGGGAAATGATGGTTTTATTGGAGTTGACAAATGATAGGATGAGGAGGCAGTGGGAAGGGAGTGTCCAGAGGATTCTGAGGCTCTGTGACCAGATTGATGAATGGAGAGCAGGAGGCCGGATGAGAAGGGACATCAGGAGGAGGAGAATCTACGAGACTCTAAGCTATTCAAGGGCACAGCCAGTTCTTCTCTTAGAATAAAGCTCCTGGCATATTGTCAGGACAGAAGTCCTCAAGAAAGGCTGTCCAAGGAAATTAATTTGTTCAGTTTTGCAGAGGTGAGTTTGATGTACCAATCGGAACAGGCAGAGGGGAATCCAACCCTGTCATCTAGGACATAGAGTGTAGGTTAGAAATCTCTGTCAGTATTTCTAGGAAGATTACAGGTCACTCGTGATGGATAGTTGGTGAGAAGGAGGCAAGAGGGTGGGAGGGGCTTGAGGGTCCGGGTGGGGGATCACAGCTACATTTAGAGGTAGGAGACAGCAGAGAGAAGCAGCAGGAGGCTGGAAGGCTTCTGAGCTGGGAGGATCGGGATGGGAAGGTGCAATGTCATGGAATTTGAGAAAGGAGACTGTCTCAAGGAGGGGGGGCGGAGCCGTTGCCAAATGAGCAAAGGTCACCGAGGTCGCAGAGAAGAAATACTGAGGGGAGCCTGTGGATTTGCTAACTAGGAGGCTGGCAGCCAAGCAGTCCCCACCTGGATAGAGCAGGATGATGCATCTGCTGAGGCAAAGAGATCAGAAGGAAGAGCCTGTGCCCCACTCTGTACACGCACCCCTGCATTCTCATCCTGAACGGACCTGGTCTATGAAACACAGGACAAGCAAAAACAGAAAACACAGTGGCAGGGGCGCAGGTGTGTGTGAGCGTGTGTGTGTGTGTGTGTGTGTGTGTGTGTGTGTGCATGAGTCAGGACGTTTGATTTGCTCAGGAAAGGGGGAGAAATTCCTAGAGCTCCTAAAATCTTCCTGGAGGATGCAGGGCATTGGCACTCCAGAAAGATGATAAAACAATGTCCCTCCCTCCGTGCCACTCTGTACTCAGTGGGGTTTGCTGAGATGACGCCTCTGCCCTGAAGTCCACGTGGACTTCTTACTATGTCTGCCTTGTTTATCGCTGTATCCCATGCCCCCGACCCAAGTCAGCCTGGCACACATAATGTATTTGGGCAATACTTATGACAGGAAATAACAACACCTAATATAAGCCCGAGACTTCTCATTTGTTATATCACTGAATACAACAGCTCCATGGGTAGGTGCTATTATTATCTCTGCTTAGATAAAGAAAAGGAGTTCGAATGAGTCACTAAAGTTAATGCGATAGGAAATGGCCGAAGCAGGTTTTGACCTAAAGCTAGACATGGTGACACAAGCCTGTGATCATTCAGGAGGCTGAGGCAAGATGGTTGTGAGTTGGAGCCGGCCTAGGGTATACAATGAGACTGTAGCTCAATAAGTAAATTAACTAGTTAAGTAGGGACAGATAGACAGATAGACAGACAGACAGACAGACAGACAGATAGATAGATAGATAGACAGAAAGACAGATAGATAGATTTGAATCCAATTCCTTATGATCCTTGAACATAGCATTCTCTAGGCCATTAGTGATATTTGAGGGTGGGTGAGTCTGGGCAGTGGGAATAAACACAGGCATGACCTGTGCCTGTCCTGCAGTCTTATGCATTTATTTGTGGTGTGGACAAAGTACACGCACTTGCAGGTCCTTGTGTATGTGGCCTCGTGTGAACACTGTGTGTGAATTCAAACACCTGTCCCTGTGGGTTTGTGAGTCCCCTACGTCTGAGCTCCCCACGCTGTCTCCACTTGAGACAATGATGGTTGAGTTTGGCCCTGAGGTATGTTTAGAGTTCAGCCCTTAGTCTACCTCAAAGGACCCTTGCCAGGGTCCCTGCCCCCCACAGTTCTGCCCATAATTCTACTCCCTTGTTTAAAAGGGCCAGTGGGTTTAATGATTAGTTACCGCCTTGTCGATATCCTCACCCAGAGAGAGGATGAATGGCGAGGCCCTGCCCCCGCCCCGACACACACACATATACTGCAGCAGATTGAGGATGAGGGAGGGGCCCTGTCACCAAGAGTACTGGGAGGAGGGCTGCTCCAGGGGAGGCTCTTCCGGAACATTACCAGGGTCCCTTCTTGGGATCCTCCGATGGCTTTCCAAAGGTGATGGATATGAGCAGAATGAACTCCCTTCAGCCACTCTCCAAGTCCCCCGGGTTCTGGGAAGCTATGAATCTTGTGGTTCATGAGAGAAGACCCTTCTTGAGGTAGAGCATGCCTGTCTGCCTTCTCCCTGCCACATGCTTGGAAGTGTGAGAATGTCTGTGTGTATGTGTCTGCAAGTTTCTAACTTTGCGTGCTTTGGTAACCAGGAAACCACATTTTGGATCACATCGATGATTCAGATATCCAAGTCTATGTGGGTCTTTAAGTGGCTCCAGGTTCCTATGTGGCCATGTATGCCCACACCCATATGCACAGCCTCGCATGTGTCCAGGGCCGGGGTATATGCAGGCGTGCATCTGTAGAAGAGTGAGTGTGTAAGGTAGGGTGGTAATATGTGTCCTGCTCTGTGTGTTTTTTTGCCCTTGTCCCTCACAGTAGTCCAGGTGGATGTTGTCCCCATCCTTCTCTGGGTACTGAGGCTTGGCCATTTGCCTTCCTAAGGACTGCTGAAGGAAGCTTCCATGCTCCTCCTGTCTATACTCAAAGTAGATTCTGGCGACTCAGATGCCAGGGTATGGAACTCTGGACCCATCTCCAGGCTGTTTCCTCGGACACTCCTGCTGTGCTCTTGAGTCTCCTCATCCACAGTAACCTCAGGTGTCCCCACTGTCCTCCATCTGAAGCCTCGGAACTCACTCTGCCCCCCAACCTCTGCTGTATCTCTTGGGTCCTCTGGGAACAGAAGCAACTGCCTTCAGTTCATGACTCTCCCTATGGCATTAATGTCTTTTGGGCCATGTCCAAAGCACTCCCACGCTTCATAGCTTCTGATCCCCGACACCTCACCAGTAACCCTACAACTCTGGGCTTCTCTTTAGTTACAGCATCTACCGGCAATCTGGTTTTACTGGACCCAACACTGAAGGAGAGGCACAGAAACAAAGTGAGCTGTACAGTGGACTGATGTTCTTATGTCAGGACTCAGGGGCTGGGGAGGAAAAACTAGGCCCTGCAGTGGCTCAGGGGATGGACAGGAAGAAGAGGAACTGAGCCTAGCAGAAAAGAAATGCTAGGAGTCAGGTCCATCCTCCAGCAATCACCTGCCCCTGCCACACATACACACACTCTCTCTCTCTCACACACACACTCACCCTGTTGGAAGGTGACATTTGCTATTAACCTTATATTGGGCCATTTTGTAAATCAATGTCACTTACATTTAATAACAAGTGTAATCAAAGGAATTATGCAAATTTAATTTGATGCTTCTTGAATTATGCAAATCTGCGGTGCACATAATGTTCTCTGACATGTGCCCGTTGGAGAGAGGGAGAGCAAGGGAGAAAGTGGGGAGGGGATAGAGAAGAGAGGCTAAACCTGGGAGAATGGAATGACTGGAGGAAAGGGAGCAGTGGACCAGCTGTGGCCCAGGGCATCTCCACCACAGCGAACAGGGGATGCGTGATACCTGGTGCCTCATTCTTCTCTTGTCCCTCGCCCTTCTTTAGGCTTTCACTCTTCCCCTCCCCAGATCATGCAAGACCTTGCTGGTTGCCTGTATTTAATATCTCCTTCTGTGAAATGGGGGTAGCCCCCAAGAGCTGACTACTCATGGGAGCGTGGCTCGGGATAGAGCGTGGTCCTGAGAGGTCAGGACTGTCCTCCGATTTTCAGCCTTCTACCGGGACCTGCTGTAGCTCTGGGGAGTACGGTGGTCTTTTCTTGCTTTCAATGATCTTGAGGCCTTAGCTGAAGCACCATGTGACAACCAAATCCTAACAATTTACCTCCAGGCACAGAATGCCAGCCCCAACAGGGAGACGATTCATACATTGTGTTGAGTCACACATTTTCCTCTGAGATGACATGCCACAGAAATACTGGTACAATGGTATAAATATATATACATACATTGTATATATACATAAATATATATATAATGAGCTAGTCAAATCTGAGCCCAGGTACTCAGGGACACATATACAACTGCTACACAGATAATCATGGCATAATTACCAGCATAAAGCTTATAAGCACTCTGGTCCATGCTCCAATGCGTGAATATTCAAAATGTCACTTATTTATATAGCATGAGCAAGGCCCTTGCTTTGATACCTAGTATGGGGCAGGTGTAGCCCTTGGACACATTTGGACCCACGGGACAGAGACATTGATTCCTAGTAGCACATCAATCTCAATATAAGCTGATACCTGTAATCAAACGCTTACTAACTTATGTCTTAGGGTCTCTATTGCTGTGATGAAACACCATGACCAAAAGCAAGTTGGGGAGGAAAGAGTTTATTTGGCTTACACATCCACATTGTAGCCCACCACTGAAGGAAGTCAGAACAGGAACTCAAACAAGGCAGGAACCTGGAAGCAGGAGCTGATGCAGAGGCCATGGAGGGGTGCTGCTTACTGGCTTGCTCCCAATGGCTTGTGCAGTCTGCTTTCTTATAGAACCCAGGACCACTCACAATGGGTTGGGCCCTCTTGTATCAATCACTAATTAAGAAAATGCCTCACAGGCCTGACTATAACCTGATTTTTATTGAGGCATTTTCTCAATTAAGGCTCCCTCCTCTCCAGTGACTCTAGCTTGTGCCAAGCTGATGTAACACTAGCCAGCACACCCTGACACGTGAAGTTAGAAGGTTCAGTCCTGATGTGGACATACCCTCTCGGTTCTCAAAGGCCACTCAGTAGTTTGGGCAGTTCCTGGCTGGAACTGTAGTTGGGGAGTTGCCTGTCTTTCCTGCAAGGGCTTTGATAGCACTGTGTTGGGTCCTGCCTTCAAACTAGCCTGCAAAGATCATGATGCAGTGACCAGAAGAAACTTGTGCAGTGTGAAGAGAGGGGGCAGGAGACAGCTCTTCTTAAGCCATGGATGCTCGCTCGTTAGTCACTGGGGGACATCTTGGGAAGCTTTCTCAAGGCTCCAGATGTTGAGCAGCTCCTCCAGTAAGCTCATCTCCTCCCAGTCCCCATCACCACTCACTCTGTCACAGACTGGCCTAAGGCATCAGCCTGGGCAGGTGTTCCCTAAGTACCGGCCGTCGACATCATGACTCATGACTTCCTTTCCTGTGTAAGTTCTGTCTTATATTCATAAGCCATGTGTTCCTTCTCTCTACTCTTTTCTCTGCCCCTCCCCCATACTTGCAGTGGAGAGACTGATTCTGTCAGTCTCCACCCTGTTACGTAGATACAGTGACCGGGGTGGTAGGTCAGTGGGGGATTGGAGTCCAGGCACATCTGCTGATACTGGCTTAGCAGTGGACCTGCTCTGGTGTGCAGATCTTACGATGTATCTTTCATAAGTGCCATTGTGTCTCCGCGTTTATCCTGGTCACTGGGGCGCCCTTTGTACGTCCATGCTTCGAGTACGTTTGTGTGTGCTGGTTCAGCTTGTAATTTCTACTTTGATGCCGGGTCTTTTGCTTTGACAGTGTCACCACGTGTGTCCTATTCTGTCTCTGTGTCTCGTCTTCTCTTGTGTGCCAGTGTGCCTGCGTTGTCACGGAACGCGCTCTCTGTTTCACTTCATGTACGTGCGAGCATGTCGAGTACTTGATATGTTACAGTGAGTGCGTCGTCACCTTGGAAGCTTTGCAGTGTGTTCTCTGTGTGTTGCTATAGCTGGGTTATCAAGATGTGTGAATCAGCACACTAGACTTAGCATGACTTCTCAGTTGACATCATATGCACTTAAATCCACGCCACCATGTCAGAAAGACCCAATCAAGTATTCTCGTGAGCCATGTGCTCCAGTGGGCAGGCTGCGAGCCATCATTATGTTTAAGCTGGCAGCATGAGTGCACTGCTCATTGTGCTTGTGTTTCTACAGTGTAAGGTGTGTGCATTGCCAGGCTTGAGTTCTCAGGGCTATCAGGTATGGAATCAGTCTGATACAATTACATGCATTTTTTTTTGAATTGTCCGCAAATTATGATGGTATTATTCAGTTTGAATGATCACAAAGTGTCTCTGTGTATGACTCTAATTTTGAATTGTTATAGATTATCGTTGTGTGACAATATATTTGCATCCTAACAACATGGCCTGTCTCTCTCTGAGTTGGCACAATGGATACGACATTGCGTTTGAGTTATCAAACGTTTCTGCTGATCCAACGTGTGACTGTGTGAATCATGTTTCAATTGTCACACTGCATGACTGTCTGTTATCACATATGAGTTATGTGTCTGCACTGACGCTACAGCACTATAATGTGTGTCTATGAGTATCATGTTTAAGATGTCACAATACGCTTTGCCATGTTGGGAGCATTGGAAACTCTTCTTTGTTGAGTGTTCCTAATGCGCAGTAGCATGTTTGGGTTGTCCAGGTGTATGTGTGTGTTGCCAGGGAGAAGCACCCTGTGTCTGTATGTGTGGGACCAGGTTTGAGTTGTCACTGAAGGTCAATGTGATAACCTGTTTCTCAGCATGGATTCCAAAGTAAAAGACAGAAAGTGAGAGGAGATGAGAGAGGCTGAGTCCCACACTGATGGGAGCCTGAGCCATAATCGAGACAGAGTGGGATGGGGTCTGCTGGAGGTTGGGGACAGAGTGAGATCTAATTGGCCCATGGTGAATTATTCACATGTATAATCCTCGCAGAATTTCAGCTCGGGCAGTGCCAGTAAATGCTGTGCATGTTTAAAAGTCATTTCCATAAGTAAGTGCAATTTCTCTACTGTTTGCCCCTGTTTAATGAAGTGAAATCTTGTTTGCATTCCTCCCAATTTCCCAACGAAAGGCGCCCAACCGTTCGCACCAAAATTACACCGCCCAAATTAAAACTAGGACTCCGAGGGAGGTGAGGGACCGAGGTATTGGGCCTTTCTGGGAGGGCCTAGGAAGGGCCGGGGGCGGCAGGGAGCCAGGCATGAGTTTTTAGCTCATTACTTCCCTATAGTTCTTGCAGTTTTAAGGGCTCCCCACCATGCCCCCCACCCCTTCCTGCTCCTGTCATGTCTTTGCCCACCTTTGCTGCCCTCTCTTTGAATAGAACTCCTTGGGGTACAAGAGCAGGATATGACATATTTGTTTGTGTGTATGTAAACTACACTCCTACATGCATTTATGTACATGTACACGTGTGTCCATGTGAAACTGACAATCATGCACTGTTACAACTGGGACGATGACTCCCATAAATGCACACTGCAATAACAAACACAAATGACCACGGATGTGTAGTTATGTAGGAACTCCTGCCTGTATAAACCTGTGGATTTGTGTAGGCCTAGCTTTATGTATTTCAGTTGCTCAACACTCCATTGCTATGACCTCTTTGTCCTTCCTGAGGGGTGTATGATACCACCTCATGCCTCCCACGGCAAGGTCGCACAAGGACTGAAAGATCAGAGGAATCTCCTCACGACACTCCATCCTCAGTAGTACTCTTCATCCTGTGCAGATCAGCGGGATAACCAGCCTGACCTTCTCCTTGACTACAGCTTGAACAAATGTGCTCTTGAACAAGGTGATAGGAGAATGCTCAAGGCTCCACCTCCCCAAAGCCCTGCCCCCTCTGAGGCAAAATGGCCACTATTTGCTCTAGCACAGAACCCCAGACATCATTAAGAAAGCCCAAACATCATCCAAGGTTACCCTTCTTTGGATTCAAGAGATGGCACAGCAGGTGAGGTGGGGTTGAAGAGAGGCCAGAGACAAAGACAGGCCCACCTACCAAGGCCTGGAATCCCACTCACCCCACCCTCCATCCCCACCCTCCACCTCCACCCCCTGAGAGCTCTTCAGCTTTCCACTGAGAGCTGGAGCTTTGGAGAAGGAATGGGTGGGATGGGCTCCCTGAGTGTGGTTGTGCAGCCCCAGATTTGGGGAGATGGTCACTTTCATCATTCCTTTCTCTCTGCTGCCCCCTTCTCCAGCTGGCTGCTCAGCCTGGCTAGAACCCACCAAGTAAGTCACACAGCTACACTGAGACCACCACCCACACATTCCCTCATTCCTCCTCAAGACCCATCTGCAAGAAGCTGAGGCGAGAGCTATCAGAGACTCCAGGTCTAGGGGATCTGGAGAAGAGGAGATTCGGGGTGAGCTCTCCGGAGACAGAGACATGAGAGCTGTCCCTAGAGAGCCCTTCTCTAGCACCCACATCATGTCCCTGAGGAAGCAGGATGCTCAGGCGAGAGGGCATCACCTCCTACCGTGAGAGTTCTGCTATCAATGTTGTCAGCCCCAAACCCGGACTTCTGCTCCCACAACTCAGAATGACTCGGTGATCCCCACTGCCCAAGTGTCCACATTCCTTCTGCTGCCAGGCAAAACCAGCTCTTCCCTGTAAGTCCCTCCAACCTCTTTTTCCAGGCTCAGCTCCTGTTGCTTCCCACACACACCCTCAATGCATGTAAGCAAGTAGAGAAACTAAACATTTCTCCACCACCGCCGCCGCCGCCACCACGCCCTTTGATGGTATAGTGCTCTCCCTTCTGCCTGAGAGACCACATTGGCCTCACCCCATCCCAAGCTCTTCCTGTTGGGGTTCTAAGACTCATCAGGGCCAGATTTGATGCCATTTTATAGGACTTTCATGCTGGTCCCACCAAAGTAGTAATTCTTGGAGCAGTTTCTTGACCAGACCTAGGGGGTTCAGTTCTACTCTTTAGACCTTATATACCCTGGGGCAAGGGGTGGTAGTATTAGGGCTGATTTGGGGGTGTGAGTCAAGGAGTAGAGCCCAGCCCAGCAGAATTAAACCCCAGCCCGGCTCCCCATGCACCTGTCTTTGTAAAGACAAGGCCTCACGTATCTTAGACTGCTACACTGGTCTCCTTTCTGAGTGCTGGGAGCATAGATCCCACTCAATCTTGGCTTATGTGGTACTAGATAGAGGTCCAACCCAGGGTTTTTGAATGCTAGGCAATCACTCTACCAACTGAGTAACACCAAATGGTATTACCCAGGCTACTTTCATTCCTGGGGTCCTTCCCTGTTGATGAGGGGCACTGCAGTAATGTCCTTACCACCCCATTTCCCTCCTGGGCCTGCCTTCCTTATGAGTACTTCCAACTAGGATACCCCAAACCCTTCTCCATGCCCTCCACTCAAGCCCCTAGACCCAAGACACTCTTAACAATTTTCTGGAATGACTACCCCACGCTTCTATCTTGGATTTAGCTCTTGAGTGAAGACCCATCACCAAATCTTCAAGAAACCTCAACACTCAAATTCTTTCACCAAATCATCATTTTCCCTGACCTTGGTCCCACTGTCCCAAAATCAAAATCCACATTCCTTCTGCCCTCCGGCACTTCACCATAGGCCACTCCAGGCAGGGCTCCTTTGCTAGACCAAGACCTGGTGCAGTCCAAATCCCTAAGAGGGTTCGCTGGATTTCTACATGGACTTCCAAGCTCACTACTTTGTCAAGCCAACCCAGACAACCCTGCTAGGGGAGGAAAAGGGGTGGGGGTAGAGACAGGAAGGAGGCGTGGACTTCAATCTGGAAGGTCTCACTAAGACCCTTCCCCCTCCCCTTAGCAAGTCTGGGAACTCAGTCCCAGCCTGGTCTTTGCTCCCCCGCCCTCATCTCTCCACGCTTTCATCAGAATTCAATTTCCGCCCGTAAGTGACTCCGCGGGCCCCTGATCCTTCTCTTGATGAATGAGCCGCCCGGCCCGGCCCCGTCCGTCACCGTCACCCTCTCCTCGGCCCCGGCCGCGGCGGCCCCCAGCCCTCCACCCCTCCTGCAAACGCCTGCCTCGACCCCCCACAGCTCCCACCCCGCCGACCGCTGCCTGCACCTCTTCGGGTTCCTCCCCCACCTTTCAACAGCACGCCCCACCCCCATACTCTTGGCTTTTCCTGATCCCCGACTCTTGTCTCTCTGAGTGACTTTATCTCTCTATCTCTGAGCTCTCTTGCTCGCTCTTTTTCCCTTCCTCCCTCCCTCCTTCTCTCTCTCCCCTCCCTTTCTCCCCTTCCCTCCCTCCTTCCTTCTCTCCCTCTCTCCCTCTAACACCTCTATTCATCTCTGGGAGCAACATCATTTATTTTGCACTTCCCAGATAATTTACTTTTTTTCCCTTCTACAGGAATTCTCCATTTCCCTATAAAATGAAAATTCATCTAGAATTACATCTTATGTCATCATTATGTTTATTAAGCGTGGATGATGTATATGAACAGGACGGGCTTGCTGCTGAGTGCTTAATGGTGCATAAGATTAAGCCGAGGCTCTCAGCTGCGCAGCGACTCCCCTCCGGTTCCCATGTTGTCGAGGCATGCTGGGAGTACAAGTTCCGAGCGCACGGCCAGGTGAACGCGCCGCCACTGTCGCCTGCTCCCCGCCCCCCAACACCCCCTCCCCGGGGTCCCGCCAGGGACTGTCGCAGGGCTGGGGACGCCAGCCCAGGCTGCGCCTCCTAGATACCCGAACTCAATAGCCTGGCCCTGGAGCCACCAGCACCCCCACCCCATACCCAGCCAGGTTGGGGACCCTGTCAGCCTCTGGGTTCTTCCCTCTGGACCCTGGGGACCGCGAGCGCCCCCTCTCGCCCGGTCGTTTGTTCATAGCTGGCCGTGTTCTGGGCCCTGGTTCCCTTTCTCCCTACCATGTTTCCTGGGGTCCTTGTTTTGTGGTCACTGTGTTTCTGTCTCTTTCCCTTCCCCCCCCCTGCCTTTACTTCCCCCCTCTCCTAGGCTGCATCCGTCGGTCTTTCCGCCTCTTGCGGTCTCCCTCTCTCCCCCTCTCCCCTCTCCTCTCTCCTGGCGCTGGCGGCCACCGCACTGCAGCGTGGCACCAGCAGTCTATGACAAAAACATTATCCTTCTGCTGCTAAACAATCCAATAAACCTCTCCACAGGGAGAAAGTTAACCTCTTGTCTCTTCGGCTGATGCCTTCCCGCCCACGTGACTGCTGCCACAGTAAATTCAAATCATTAGTCTCCTCACCCCATCAAAAAACTTCTATTAGTAATGGAGACCTCGCCGGAGACCTTCCGCGGAGAGCGCTGCCTTCCCAATTCCCAGTGGAAAAATTCTGCGCGAAAAACTAATTCTACTTTTAATAATCTGTCATCAGGACCAGAGGCAGTCATAAATTATATGGGAGCGCGTGCGAGAGCGCGCCACAAGAGGGAAATCAGGGCGAAAAATCAAAGCCCAAGTTTGACAAACTTTCCTGAAGATAAATAATAACTTACAAACAGGATTAGTTGTAAAGTCACGCTCCGGCGCGCAGCCACCGCGGCAATCATGTCTGCCGAGGGCCGCCACCGCCGAGGCACCTGTCACCCGCCGCCACCGCCTCCGAGCCTTCCTCCTCGTCCGCCTCTTCTTCCTCCTTTCACCCTCCTCCTCTTCCTCGCCCTCCAGCCTTTCTCCCTCCCCCCCCCCCCACTCCCTTTCTCCTCTCTGCTTCTTCCTGACTGTCCCCATCTGGCCCCTGGCCTTCCTCTCCCTCCTCTTCATCCTCCTCCTCCTCCTCGCTCCCTGGTCCTCTCGGCCTGCAGTGCCAACAAGGTTCATCCGTCCGTTGGGCCGCCAAGCCTGACTCCTTCCCTCCCCCACCCCACCTTCCAGGGTCCCCAGCTGCCAGGACCAAGGTCAATGAAGGGTGAGCGGATTCACAGGAGCTCGGTTTCCCGGGGCTATAACCCCAAGTGGAGGCTCAGCGTGCAGAAGACAATGTGGGTACAGCCCGAGGACCCTGTTCCTGCTGCCCTCCCCTCTCTGACCTCCCCATCCCAAATCTCTGGTCCCTCCCTGCCCCCACCCACCGCAGTGTCAGGAGACCAGCAGGCCGCGCGTGGTGGGGGCGCAGCGCGACCCCTAAGTTTATTTGTCTGTGTTAGTGTAGGGTGGCGGCCCGTGGGCTGCGCCTGCCTGAGGGCCCGGCCCCCCCAGCTCGACCCTCCCCCACCCCACCCCTCCCGCGCCCCGCACAATCTCGGCGCTGACAGCCGAGTGGGTGATAAATGCCGGCGACGCGGGGAAGGAATTGCGCAAAATAAAGAAGCATGTTCCAACAAGTCCTGTCAGGATTGTATTGATTTAATCATCTGCAGAAATACACATTCTGGATTACTGTAGCGTGCCCGGGCCGGGGGAAGGGGCGGGCCGGCCTGCCGGGGCCGCGCAGGGAGGGGCGGAGAGAGATGAAGGGGAGGGCGGAGCCGCTGGCCCGGCCCCCGAGGCCACGCCCCTCCGTGCTCTTTGAGGGACCAGGAAAAGCCAGGTGGGGTAGCAACTTGGAGATACCAGCTCCTGAACTAGGCCTGCCGGGCGGGCCTTAGCGCCTCTGCCCCTAGGGACCTCAGTCTAGACTCTGGATGTTCTAGACTGTAGAGTGTCAAGGAATCCCAGAGCTGACGAGCGAGCGTCCAGGGGGCGGAATGGGGAAGAGTAGGGACTGGGGGGGTGGAAGGAGGTGACGAGGAGACTGAAGGCAAAGAGTAAAGGCCATCCAGAGGGCCTCCTCTTGAAACGGTTTGTAAGGGTTTCTTCCCTGCCCCAGCGAGGACCCAGACCTCTGCAGCCAGGCACCCCAATACCACCTCCTCGTGGAGCTGGCCTGTACCTGTTGTTGCTGACGAGGGGTGGAGAGGCGATGGCCGCTTTCAGTGCTGGGGGGCCCATGCGCCCACATGTCACAAGTGCTCCCCAAGGTTTAAGCAGGCCAGCAAACAGCTTCTGGCTTCTCTTCCTAGTCCAGGTTAGGGTACTCAGCGTGAGGAACTGGGACAAGATGGATTATTTTGATTGAAATCCTGGCCTTTTGGAAAAACACACTCATGGAGTGGGGTTGGGGGAGGGAGGTCAGTAACCAGCCCTGGACTGGAGAAGGAGAAGAAAAGAAATCAATTCACCCAAATAAAATGATTTGACATTTAAACTCATTGACTTCTCCCAACTACTAATATCCCCATTATACAGGTGGAAAAATGGAGGTTCGGAGAGTTTAAATTTATCCTTAGGGTAGATTTGGGAGCCTACCTTTGATACCAAGTCTGTCACCCTTCAGAACTCTCCAAGGTAAGAAGCCTGAACGTTCCTATGGGTTCCAGAACTGGGTAGAAGGTGATGGAAAGACAGGTGTGAGAGACCTTGAGAACCATGCCTACTCACAGCAAAACTTGCCCAGTGCAAAGACTGGTTTTGGAGGCTGATGCTTAACCCCTCCACAGTGGTTGGAGACCTATAGACATGGGCTTTTGTGTGGGTGAAACCATAAAAAAGAAAAAGAAAGTCACAGTAAGTTCTGCAGATACCAGCTGCAAATTGTTCTGGGGAAGAGCCAGGAAGAGGGGGAATTGTGGGAAGGGAGTGGGATGGAGCTTTACCTCAAATCAAAAAGTGTCACTGAGCTGGGCATGGTGGTGCATGCCTTTTCAGCACTCAGGAGGCAAAGGCAGGAGGGCCTCTGGGAGCTCAAGGCCAGCCTTGTCTTCAAAGCCAGTTCTAGGGCAGCCTGGTCTACGTAGCCAGTTCCAGACCAGCCAGGGCCTCATAGTGAGGAAACCTCGTCTCAAGTACCAACAAAAAAGTCACAGAGGATGTGTGGGGTAAAACCCTTGCGGGGGACAGACAGACATTATGGACAGACTTTATCAGAGAGTCTTCACCAGTGAAATTGCCCTGAGTGACCCGCCATTGAATGGAAAGCCAAAAGGAGGAGGAGCGACTGAGCACAGATATGACAGATCATGAAAGACAGACAGACGACTGACTTTTCAGCCTCAGTGGACCACAAGCCTGGAGTAGATGGGAATAATTGATCAAGGGAAATGAAATGCAATTTATTTCTTCGAATGGAAAGGGTGGGCTGGGACACAGGGTGCTAGAAAGAGGGGATGAAGGGAGGGGC
>CABHPP010134425.1:0-20693 GCA_902168425.1 Peromyscus attwateri
TTTTTTTGTGTGTATTATGTTTGAGCAGGTAAAATGTATCTGCCAACTTTATAAGTCAGTTTGGACTATATAACTAAACTATAATATAAATCTCCATCCATGTTATATGAAAGGATGGCATATAATAATAAGTCATTAGAGCTCTATAGCCCCTAAGATTTACCATGTCTCATCTAGTATCAAAACTGTTCTCATAGTAGAGGCATCAGTATATACATCATCTGTCTTGTAGTCTTTCTTGGCTTTTCCATCATGTATCAGCCAAGATTCTCAGGAAGTCTCTGCCTATAAAATCTGGTCTTTATCAATTTTGAAAATAACTGTAACTTTTTGTTTCCTGTGGAAACAAAAACATAACCTCTCCCCCAACATAACATATTTTCCGACTTCCATTTTGAAGTTAAGATATTGTTAAAATATATAAGTTGGTTTAATTTAGCAGTTCCCATCCTCTAATATCTCTCAGTAGCTATTGTTTTATTTTTCATGAGCATTTAAAAATTCCAAAGTCAACAAAGCACCATACAGGATCCAGACACCCTGTGTATTTCACATCTTTATGTGGCTTATTCTTTTTATATATAACTTTATTGTTTATTTAAAGACTTTATTATTTTTAAACTATTTTTATATGACTGTCTATACCCATTTTCTTTTTTTTCCTTCAGCACCTTAGCCTATTCAAACATATTGTATTTTTTTAGTTTTTTTTCATTCTGGACCTGACTCTACTAAATGCCTGCAGCATTCTCTGACTGTGTGAGACAAATCTTAAACTGTTTGGAGGGTCCCCACAACATGGCTTTGGGTTATGGCACTAGTGGCTGGCTCCACCCCCTTTGGGTCCCAGCTGCACCCAACTGTCCCATCTCTTGGCAGCTGCTGTGTCCACACTGTGGCAAGCATTTCTATCTAGTCTCCCCCTTCAGAGTAGCACATCAGCTGCTCATAGCAGAGCCTCTTAAATGAACTGCAGGGCTTCTTAAATGAGCCATGCCTCTTAAACAAGCTGGGCCTCTGTATGCTGTAAGCAATGGGTTCTGTGTATGTGCCCCACACTGGACACCATATATAATGAGCCTTTTTCTGTCCCACCAGCCAACTCCCAAATAATAGCAAGGAGACTTCTTATTCATTATGAAAGCTCATCCTATAGTTTAGGCTTGTTCCTAACTAGCTCTTATAACTTAAATTAACCCATATATTTTTTATGAATCTATGTTCTACCATGTGGTTTTTACTCCTACCCCATTCTGTATGTCTGACTCATTTCAGGTATGGCTAGCTTCTCCCCTTTCTTCTTTCCTAAATCCTCCCTGTGCCTGGAAGTCCTGCCTATCCTTCCTGCCTAGCTATTTGACATTTAGTTCTTTATTAAACCAATTAGAACGTGTCTTCCCAAAAGACATCTCCATAGTATATAAAAAGATTACTACAGCCGGGCGGTGGTGGCGCACGCCTTTAATCCCAGCACTCGGGAGGCAGCCAGGCAGATCTCTGTGAGTTCAAGGCCAGCCTGGGCTATCAAGTGAGTTCTAGGAAAGGCGCAAAGCTACACAGAGAAACCCTGTCTTGAAAAAAAAAATTACTCCACAAAAGATGAGTTTTGTTCAGGGTTATAAATACAGATCTATTTGCATTCTTCTACATGCAGGCATCCAGTTAGACCAGCACAATTTGTTGAAGATGCTTTCTTTTTTCCATTGTATAATTTTGGCCACTTTGTCAAAACTCAGTTGTCCATAGGTGTGTGTGGAGTTGCATATGGGTATTTGACTTGATTCCATTGATCCCCCTATCTGTTTTGGGGACAATTCCATGTGGTTTTGATTACTATATCCCTGTAGGAGAGCTTGAAATTAGGAATGGTGATAACTGGAAGTTCTTTTATTGTACAGGATTATTTTAGCTATCCTGGGTTTTTTGTTTTCCCATACAAAGATGAGAATTGTTCTTTCAAGATTTGTAAAGAATTTTGTTGGTATTTTAATTGAGATATCATTGAATCTGTATCTTGTTTGTGGTAAGATTGCCATTATTACTAAGTTAATACTACTAATCCATGACCATGAGAAATCTTTCCATCTTGTGATATCTTTTCCAATTTCTTTCTTCAGAGACTTGAAGTTCTTGTCATAAAGGTCTTTGACTTGCTTGGTTAGAGTTACTCCAATATATTTAATATTATTTGTAGCTATTGTGGAAGATGTTGCTTCACAGATTTCTTTCTCAGCCCATTTATCATTTCTGTATTGGAGAGTTTTTGATTTTTCTTTTTGGCTTGACCTTGTATCCAGCTATTTCAAAGGTAGTTATCAGTTGTAGGATTTCCCTGGTAGAATTTTTGGGGTCACTTATGTGTACTCTCATATCATCTGCAAATAGCTACACTTGGACTTCTTTTCCAGTTTTTATCCCCCTCATCTCCTTTAGCTGTCTTCTTGCTCTAGCTAGAATTTCAAGTACTATATTGAATACAGAGAGAGGGACAGCCTAGTCTTTTACCTAATTTTAGTGAAATTGCTTTGAGTTTCTCTCCATTTATTTTGATGTTGGCCATTGGCTTGCTGTATATTACTTTTTATGTTTAGATTTGTCCTTTTTATCCCTGATTTCTCCAAGACTGTTGTCATGAAGGAGTGTTGGATTTTGTCAAAGGCTTTTTCAGCATCTAATGAGATGATCATGTTTTTTTTTCTTTTAGTTTGTTTTATATGGTGATTTACATTGTCAGGTTTTTGTATGTCAAACATTCCCTGCATGTCTGGGATGAAGCCTACTTGATCATCATGGATGATTTTTTTGATATGTTCATGGGTTTGCTTTGCCAGTATTGTATTGAATATTTTTGTATCTATATTACAGGGGTAGATCAGTTTGCAGTTCTTGGTTTTCTGTTCTCTCCCTCTTTCTCTCTCTCTCTCTCTCTCTCTCTCTCTCTCTCTCTCTCTCTCTCATTGAGTCTTTGCATCATTTAGGTATCAAGGTGAATGTGGCCTCATAAAATGAATTTGGCAGTGTTCCTTCTGTTTCTATTTTGTGGAATAATTTGAGGAGTATTGGTATTAGCTATTCTTTGAAAGTCTGACATAATTTTTCACTGAAATCATCTAGCCCTAGGCTTTTTTTGTTTTGTTTAGAAGACTTTTAATGAATGTTTCTATTTACTTAGAGAATAAAGGTCTTTTTAAATTGTTTATATGATCTTGATTTAACTTTGGTAAATGGTATCGATTGAGAAAATTGTCCATTTCTTTTAGATTTTCCAATTTTGTGGAGTATAGGTTTTTTGAAGTATAACCTAATGATTTTTTTGATTGCCTAAATATCTGCTGTTATGTCCCCATTTTGGTTTCAGATTTTGTTAATTTTGATATTCTCTCTTTCTGCCTTTTAGTTAGTTTGGATAAGGGTTTGTTTATCTTGTTGATTTTCTCAAAGAACAAACTCTCTGTTCCATTGATTCTTTGTATTATTCTCTTTGTTTCTATTTTATTGATTTCAGTCCTGAGTTTTATTATTTCCTGCCATCTACTCCTCTTGGTTTTGTTTTCTTTTGTTCTAAATCTTTCAGGTGGGCAGTTAAGTCACTGCTATGAGAAATCTCTAATTCCTTTTTGCAGGCACTTAGTGCTATGAACTTTCCTCTTATCATAACTTTCACTGTGTCCCGTAAGTTTTAGTATGGTGTGCATTCATTTTCATTGCATTCTAGAAATTCTTTCTTTCTTTCTTCTTTGACCAAGTGGTAATTCAGTAGAGAAGTGTTCAGTTTCCATGAGTTTGTAGTCTATTGAGTGCTGCTGGTAGCAAAAGGCCATGGGAGTATACAGCAGATGAAAAAGCAGATGTTCAAGAGATCAATATATCAGAACCCTTGGTTCTGATAGAGGACTAAGCCATTACACATGCAAGGTGTGTTGGGGTTACTGCTTTTTGGATGAATTGACTGTTTTTTCTTGTAAACCTCTTATGTAACCACAGCTATAATATCTCCCCACTACCATGCATTTTTGTAAAATGTATATATGTTATCTCATGATTACATCTCAATCTTATAGGTGATCAGGAAGATGACTTTTCATTTAGCTATATAATTTTGATATATAGAAAATTTATTAGGATATGCTTCATAGCCAGATCCATATTTCCATGAGACTGTAAACGTTTAAATCCTGTTTTGTTCCTTTTGCTCAGATTAGCCCAGAAAATAATAATATATCCTCAGTCTAACATAAATTGCATACATTTAGCTCATTTTTACCTCAGAATAATTCAAACTAGACTAAAGGCCTTTGTAAATAGATCATAAGTTTAAAACTTTACAGTTATGCACAAGGTCAGAGTTGCAGATGTCTACCAAGGTTATTAACATAAAACATCCTAAGAAAAACCTGTCAATTCTTCATTTGCCAAGTCTGCTGATAAAAAGCTATGTTTCAGAGTTTGTCTCATTGGACATTGTGCCCCCTCCCTCTAGTCCTAAGACATTGGAACCTTGCGTTACTATGGTAATGGCTCTGCTCCTTATCATCTATTCTAGGAATATGCTATGACCTTGAGTGTAGCTAGAAGATTCTCTAGTCCTGCCGGGACCCTGCAGTCCCATGGCCTGCTTATAAAATAATCACACAGAGGCTTAATATTATTTATAACTGCTTGGCCATTTGCTCAGACCTACCAACTGACCAGCTCTTACATTTTAACTCAGCCCATTTCTGTTAATCTATATGTTGCCACATGTTCCGTGGCTTTACCTATGTGCTGTTACATGCTGCTCCCTGGATGGCAGGCTGGCATCTCCTGACTCAGCCTTCCTGTTATCAGAATTCTCCTTGTCTGTTTACCCTGCCTATACTTACTGCCTGGCTACTGGCCAATCAGCTTTTTATTTATCAACCAAATCAGAGCAACACACATTCACAGCATACAGAATGGCATTCCCATCACTTGAGGGTATTGAAACTTTTCTCAAGATTGCGAGGAGTCTCTTATGAGAAATATATGGACAGTCAGGCAAGAGAAGAGATAAGAATGAGAGCTGAAAAGAAGCTGTAGATTTAGAGAATCAGTAGAAAAAAGAGAGAACAGCAGAGAGATGAGGAAGCTTACTTAGAACAATAAAGTGATGGACTGAAATGCATAGATTTATTCTTACTCTCAGAGAAGTAGAATTCCTAGCTGATTGTACATTTTTCTTGGACTCTGGGAGAAAGCTTTTGGGGCAGGATCCTGATAGCTTTCATTAGTAGGCTTTCTGTTGTTTCTTTTGTTGTTGAAAACCAACTTTATTTAATTCATGGTGGTCTGATCCACAGGGTTTATTTCAATTTTCTTGTATTTAATGAGACTTGCTTTGTGACTGAATATGCAGTCAATTTTGAAGCGGTTTCCATGAGTTATTTCAAAGAAGGTATGTTCTTTTGTGTTTGGGTGAAATGTTCTGTAGGTGCCTCCCACTATTAATATTGGGGTTTGATGTGTGATTTAAGTTTTGGTAATGCTTCATTTTTCAAATATGAATGCCCTTGCATTTGGGGCATAGAAGTTCAGAATTAAAACATCATCATGGTGGATTTTTCCTTTAACATGTATGAAATGTCCTATTTCCTTTGATTAATTTTGGTGTGAAGTCTATTTTGTTAGGTATTAGGATAGCTACACCCATTTGCTTGTTAGGTCCATTTGATTGGAAAATCTTTTTCCAATCATTTACTCTGAGGTAATGTCTATCTTTGATGTTTTTAATTGTGTTTCTTGTATGCACCAGAAGGATGGATGCTGGTTTTTTTTTTTGTTGTTTTTTTTTTTTTATCCATTCTGTTAGCCTATGTCTTTTTATTTGGATTTGAGTGCATTGATATTGAGAGACATTAATGACCACTGACTGCTTGTTCCTGTTACGTTGATGGTTGTGGTGGTGGTAGTGTGTGTGTGTGTATGTGTATGTGTATGTGTATGTGTATGTGTATGTGTATGTGTATGTGTGTATGCTTCCCTTCTTTGGATTTTGCTATTG
The DNA here is from genome assembly GCA_902168425.1 of Peromyscus attwateri. Classification (NCBI taxonomy): domain Eukaryota; kingdom Metazoa; phylum Chordata; class Mammalia; order Rodentia; family Cricetidae; genus Peromyscus; species Peromyscus attwateri. The sequence goes on from CABHPP010134425.1 coordinate 6,020, forward strand.
TGAGATTATCTATTGCCTTTGTATGCTTCCCTCCTTTGGATTTTGCTATTGTGAGATTATCTATTGCCTTTGTTTATGTGGGTGGAGTTAATTTTCTTCGTTTGGAGTTGTCCTTCTAATACTTTTTGTATGATCAGGTTTGTGAATAGATATTGTTTAAATCTGACTTGGTCATGAAATATCTTGTTTTCAATCTATGGTGATTGAAAGATTTGCTTGGTATATTGGTCTGGGCTATCACCTGTTGTCTCGTCTCTTTTTCCCTTTCCCTTAATATTTTTCTTTGTTCTGCATATTTTTTAGAGTGTCAAAGAACAAATTTAATCCATAAAAATATGGTTTTTAAAGGAGAACTCATTTCTGGTATTTGTGTGAAAAATCATTTAAACAATAGTACATTATACTAGATTGTATAACTCATTATGTCATTCTTAATAATAAAAGCACAACTTTCTGAACTTTTCAGTCAACAGCTCTCAACCTCCTTTTCATTTCTTTTCCTGTTATTGACCAGGCTTTTTTCAATTAAATGCTTCATTGTAACCAGCAATCAAACAATTATTATGTGATATGGGGACTTTCTTTTCTGGTCTAATCTGTTTAGTGTTCTCTAAGTTTCTTGTACCTTTATAGGCATGTCCTTTCTTAGGTTAGGGAAATTTTCTTTGACTGTTAAATATATATTCTGGGTTTTTGAGCTGTGATTCTTCTCCTTTTTCTATTACTATTATTCTTAGGTTTGGTTTTTTTACAGTGTCCCAGATTTCCTGGATGTTTTGTGTCATAGGTTTTTTAGATCTAACATTTTCTTTGGCTGATCAATCTATGTTCTATTGTATCTTCAGTGCCTGAGATTTTCTCTTCCATCTCTTGATTCTATGTGTGATGCTTGCATCTGTAGTCCCTGTGTACTTACCCATATTTTCCACTTCCTGAAATCCCTCAGTTTGTGTTTTCTTTATTGCTTTACTTTCGATTTTCATGTCTTGAATAGTTTTCTTCACCTGTTTGAATTTTTTCTTGGCTTTCTGGGCATTCTTTACAAGATTTGTTCATTTCTTACAATATTTTGGTTGTCATTTCCTCTATTTCTTTTTTCTTTCTTATTTTTTTATTAAGAGAATTTTTCCATTCATTTTATGCACAAATCAAAGATCCCCATCTTTCCTCCTCCCCCCTACAGCCTCCCCCTCTCAACCTACCCCCACTCCTCTCCACAAGAAGGCAAGGCCCCATGGGGAGGCACATCCAGTAGAGGCAAGTCCAAGCCCTTCTCCCGGCCTTAAGGCTATGCAAGGTGTCCCATCATAGGTAGTGGGCTCCACAAAGCCCGCTCATGCACCAGGGATGGATTCTGATCCCACCACCAGTGGCCCCTCCAAGCAGATCCAGCTACACAACTGTCTCACCATGCAGATGGCCTATCCTAGTCCCATGTAGTCTCTACAGTCATTGATCCAACTTTCATGAGTTCCCACTAGTTTGGTTTGGTCATCTCTGTAGGTTTCCCCATCATGATCTTGGTGCACTTGCTCATAGAATCCCTCTTCTCTTTCTTTGACTGGACATCTGGAGCTTGGCCTGGTGTTTGGCTGTGGATCTCTGCATCTGCTTCCATCGGTCACTGGAGAAAAGCTCTGTGATGACATTTAGGGTATTCACAGATCTGGTCAGTGGGGTAAGACAGTTCAGTTCAGGCACCCTCTCCACTATTTCTATTAGTCCAAGTTGGGGTTAACCTTGGGGATTCCTGGGAACTTCCCTAGAACCCATTTTCTCTCTATCCCCATGATGTCTCCCTCTATCATGGTATCTCTTTCATTGCTTGCCCACTCCATCCCTGTTCTAGCTCAACTATCCTGTTCCCTTATGTTCTCATCACCCATCCCCTACCCTCCATTGCCTACCCCTCATCCCCAGTTTCCTCCAATTTTTTGGTTGTCTTTCCCTCTATTTCTTTAAGGGAGTTTTTCACCTTCTTTTAAAGGACCTCTATCATCATCATGAAGGTGTTTTTAAGATTGTTTTCTTGTGCTTCAGCTGTGTTGGAATATTCAGGGCTTGTTGTATTGGGATGGCTCGGCTCTGATGATGACATATTGCCCTGGCCATTGTTGTGTTCTTACACTTACATTTAGGCATCTAGATTTGGAATGATTCTAGGTCTAGGTGCCAATTTCTGGATTTTTTTCCATCAAAGAGCTGGATTGTGGTGATATTGTGTTCCCCAAAATATTGTGCACCCTAATAAATTTATCTAGGGTCAGAGAACAGAACAGCCACTATATTAAACATAGAGGTTAGGCAGTGGTAGCACACGCCTTTAATCCTAGCATTCCATAGGCAGAGATCTGCCTGGATCTCTGTGAGTTCAAAGCCACAATGGAAACAGCCAGGCATGGTGACTCACACCCTTAATCTCAGGAAGTGAAGGCAGGAAGCAGAAAGGTATTTAAGGTGTGAGGACCAGGAACTAGCCTGGTTAAGCTTTTAGGCTTTTGTGCAGCAGTTCAGCTGAGATCCATTCTGGATGAGGACTCAGAGACTTCCAGTCTGAGGAAACAGGATCAGCTGAGGAATTGGCAAGGTGAGGTAGTTGTGGCTTGTTCTGTTTCTCTGATCTTCCAGCATTCACCCCAATAACTGGCACCAGGTTTGTTTTTATTAATAAGACCTTTTAAAATTCGTGCTACACTGGATGGGTGTTTTTTTTTTTCCTCTCTGATCTCCTGGATCCTGTGGCCTGTGGTTGAGTAGAGGGTCTCTGCCCATATTGAGGGCTGGACATCTGATGACCAGGATGGCCTCTGGTCCAGCAGGGGGTTCCTGCCCACATTTGGGGCTGAAGTTCAGGCTATGTATGTACATGTCCTCTGATCTAGCCAGAGGTCCTCTGGGGTTCAAATGCTGGCCTGGATTCTGGTGAGATAAGAGGCTTCTTCCTGATTCTCAGGGAGTTGTCCTGGTCTCTGGAGTTCAGGATTCTGTCCTGTCCTTTGATAGAGTTGAAGACTCTCACCAGAGCTGTTGGACAGGATGTGGTACAGAGCCAGTGCATTCTCTGGTGGGCTCTGTTCCATGAAGGCCAAGAAGAAATAACTCCGCTATGACATCATGTTCTTACCTTTGAGTTCAATAATTAAGAAATTATGCTCTTTGGAGAAGATATTTTCCATTTTTTTAATGTTTCTTGTGCTTCTTTGTTGTGATTGTGCATCTTTGGTTTGGATGTCTTCCTATCTTATCTTGGGTTCTTCTTAGTGAGTAGCTCAGTATTGTGAACATAAAACCTAGCACAACTAAGAGAAGAAAAAAAAACTGCTATTATACCAAAAATATATCCAAGCTCACTAATATGTCATCAATGACCAGAGACGGGAAACTGGCCAAGTTAATGCAAAGTGTCTTATAAAGTTGAAAATTATTTGAGGCAAATATAAAAATGATGAATTGAGCCGGGCGGTGGTGGCGCATGCCTTTAATCCCAGCACTCGGGAGGCAGAGGCAGGAGGATCTCTGTGAGTTCGAAGCCAGCCTGGTCTCCCAAGCGAGTTCTAGGAAAGGTGCAAAGCTACACAGAGAAACCCTGTCTCGAAAAACCAAAAAAAAAAAGATGAATTAATAAGATGTTTAAAAGTACATGAAGAGAGGAAATTATTGGAAAAGCAAGGCTCAATATAAGAATCAAAAAGAAGAAGAAGAAGAAGAAGAAGAAGAAGAAGAAGAAGAAGAAGAAGAAGAAGAAGAAGAAGAAGAACAACAACAACAACAACAACAACAACAACAACAACAACAAGAACAAGAAGAACAAGAAGAAAGGTGTTGTGGAATACTAGTTGAAGATGTGTTAGATTCATTTATGCTGTGGAACATTTATTTAATGATGCAAAGATGTGTTGCATTCTTTTATGTTGCATTTGTTTAACTCTGTGAAGCTGAGTTAATTTGCCTATCTGATTCACCAGATCAGTCTAATAAAAAGCTGAACAGCCAATAGCCAAGCAGGAGAAAGAATAGGTGGGGTTGGTAGGCAGAGAGAATAAATATGAGGAGAAATCAGGGAAGAGGAGCATGAAAAGGAGAAGAGAACATCAGGGGCCAACCATGGAGTAAGAAGTAAAGAAAGGTATATAGAATGGAGAAAGATAAAAGCCCAGAGGCAAAAGATAGATGGGATAATTTAAGTTAAGAAAAGCTGGCTAGATATAAGCCAAACTAAGGCCTGGCATTTATAAGAAAGAATAAGCCTCCATGTGATTTATTTGGGAGCTGGGTGGCAGGCCCCCCAAAAGAGTAAAAAGAGAAAAACAAACAACAACAGAATGGAAATTAACAACATAAGGAGTACAAAAAATAGCAATAAATTTAAAAAGATTTCCCAATTAGGAAAAAGATCCATAGACAAAGTAAAATAAATATAATTAGGAAAATGGTAATGAAGTTTAGGGGCTTTCATTTTATTTTACTTGTATTTTTTTAAATAAAAGATAAAGACAAAGTAATATTAAAATTGTAGTAAAAAGAAAAAATGGCAAAACCATGATATGTTAGAGTGGCAGCTTATCATCTAATTTGGGCTCTGCCATCTGGATGCTGAGAGGTCATTTAACTTGGAGACTGATGTCTTTTCTGTGATTTATGCTGGTCCTGAGCCTGAACTGGACAGGTGTCCACCAGAGATGTCTTCACTTTAGTAGTCTTCCTGCTTTGCACACCAGGAGCCTCTGCTGGCTAAACTTCACTTTGCTGTCTGCAGGCTGGATAGGCTCAGCCAACCTCCCCAAATGCTTACAGAGACAGAATAGAAAAAAACAAACAAACAAAAAGAATGTGACAAGATGTTTGATGCAGCACTCATCAAAATGACCTAAAACTTTGAAAAAAATAAACAGTTATTTCAAATCTATGTGCAATAGTTCGTAAAATATTAGGCTTTTTGTATTGGTCTACTTTTCTTAACATGGATATTATCTGTAAAACAATGGGTAAAAAGATCTTGTGTTAATGACTTAATAAAATATAAAATAATACATTTTATATCTCATTGACTATATCATTGTTAAATAATCCTTAGAGATGAATAGTAGCCCATATCTCTCCTCACAAAAGAAAGGGGGGGCTATAGTCATCTTAAGGACAATGTAATTTCAATTCTTTGTGTTATTTGTAAAAACATGAGACCTTGGGCAGATGGTACAGTCTTATTGAAAGGTTAGAGCATGTGCCTTAGATGTAACTCATATTGATCCCATATACATATGTGGTTGATATATTGTGCACCCCAATAAACTTATCTGGGGGCCAGAGAACAGAACAGCCATAATATTAGACATAGAGGTTAGGCAGTGGTAGCACACGCCTTTAATCCTAGCATTTCAGAGGCAGAGATCCACCTGGATCTCTGTGAGTTCAAGGCCACACTGGAAACAGCCAGGCAAGGTAACAAGAGCCTTTAATCCCAGGAAGTGATGGCAGGAAGCAGAAAGGTATTTAAGGCCTGGTTAACCTTTAGGCTTTTGAGTAGCAGTTCAGCTGAGATTCATTCTGGATGAGGACACAGAGGCTTCCAGTCTGAGGAAACAGGATCAGCTGAGGAATTGATGAGGTGAAGAAGCTGTGGCTTGTTCTGCTTCTCTGATCATTCAGTGTTCACCCCAATACCTGGCTCCTGGGTTTGGTTTTATTAATAAGACCTTCTAACAATTCATGCTACATACATAGGTCATTGTTAATGATGGCTCTAGCTGAACTAGAACCATTCAGTAATAGCTTTTCTTATTTACATGTTACATGTTGTTTATCCATTTACATATGTATACCTAATTTAATCCTGTCAAAGTCCTTATAAAACTATTTGAAATATATTCCTTATGAGTGCCACTTTGTACTGATTTTCATATTGAAAATTATATTATGAATATCAGACTAACAATAATTGTGAGATATAGATGTGTAAAAATTCTATAGAATTGTTAGGAAACCACCTAAGGGTGTATAGTTCATTAGTGGAATGCTTGCCAAGATTTCACAACTTGTGACCCGGGGGGGGGGGGGGACACGGACAACAAAACAAAACCCTTGAAATTTGTTAGAAAAAATTCTAATATTCCCATGTGTTAAAATGCATACATCTAATAGTTGTATTAATAATGGTTCTTCTAGTACTGAGGACCCATTCACACATATGTCTTTCCTAGATGGCTCTTGTGATCTTTGTTCCCATGACTGGATTGCTTTTGGAAACAATTTCTATCATTGTTTTCCTGGAATCAAAAGTCAGGCAGAAAGCCAGTCTGCATGTGAGGAACTGAATTCTCATATTGTGGAGGTAGACTCCAAAGCAGAGCTGGTAGGTCACATGTTCCTGCTTTCCTGTTTCTTTGTAACTGTTTGCATTGGGATGACTGGTCAAGAAGACCAAGATTTAGCAAACTGAATGCTCTGGAAGGCCTGTGACAGCTGCTTATGATAACTTACTATTGTCTTTATTGAGAAAAAAGGGAGTACTCTCACAGCATCACAATGTCTAATAATAGAAGCAAACCAAAGTAGTAAGTGAGCTCCCACTGGCACGTTCTACTCAGCAGGCTGTGCAAGTCCTTGGGAGACCCAAAGCTGCTATATAGTAAAGGAGCAGATCACCCAGCTTAGTGACTCATTCCCAGAGCCCCAGCACTTGAGAGGCTGAGACAGGAGGATCACCATGAGTTTGAAGCCAGTTTGGTTTATACAGTGAGTTTCCAGGCAAGCTTGGACTATGGGGTGAAATTCTGTCTCAAATTTTAAAATTATATATAAATTTAAACAAGTAAATATTTAAAAAAAACAAAAAGAAAAGAAAAAAGGATAAGGATTATACACTCAGTTATGGGTTGTGATTTTCTGTACTCAACAGGAAAACTTGCTATTGCTTGAAATTAGTGGATGGATTCTTCTCAAAATAGATGGAACAGATGGGTCCTGGCTGTGGGAAAATGCCATTAAAATAGAGCAAACTCGGTAAGTATAATGTTTGGATAAAGTGGGCTTTGCTGAGGGTAGTAGAATTGTTGTGCACGTGTGTTCTGTCTGTGTGTGGCACAGAAGGAGCATTCAGAAGAAAGGAAAGAGCTCTGCTATGGAAGGAGCAGTCTGTGGGCACCAATAGAGAAAACATGTTAACTCCAAGTAATCTCACCTTTAAAACATTGGTGTTTTTATTCTACTGGACTCCCTGGAGACATTTCTTTTTTTTTTATTTTTTTATTCATTTTATATACCAACCACACAACCCCCTCTCACCCCCCCTTCCCCCCCCCCCTCACCTTTCCCCCCACTCTTAATCCCCTCCTTCCACAGGGTAAGTTCTCCCATGGAGGGACAGCTAAGCCTGGTACATTCAGTTGAGGCAGGACCAAACCCCCTCCTTCTTTATCATGGATGAGTTAGGTGTCTGACCATAGGTAATGGGATCCAGAAAGCCAGTTTATGCACAAGGGATAGATCTTGACCACACTGCCAGGGGCCCCTCAAACAGACCCAGCTACACAACTGTCTCCCATATGCAGAGGGTCTAGTCCGGTTCCATGTAGGTTCCATAGCTGTCAGTCTAAAGTTCATGAGTTCCTCTGAGCTTGGTTCAGTTGTCTCTGTAGATTTACCCATCATCATCTTGAGCCCCCTTGCTCATACAATCCCTCTTCCCTTTCTTTGACTGGACTCTTGGAGCTAGGCTTAGTGCTTGGTTATGGATCTCTGCATCTGCTTTGATCAGTTATTGCATGAAGGCTCTGTGATGATAGTTAGGGTTTTCACCAATCTGATTACCAGAATAGGCCAATTCAGGTATCCTCACCACTGTTGCTAGTAGTCTAATCTAGGGTCGTCCTTATGGATTCCTGGGAATTTCCCTAGCATCAAGTTTCTCCCTTACCCCCTAATGTCTCCCTCTATCAAGATATCTCTTTCATTGCCCTCTTGGAGACATTTCTATATCATTTTAGGAAGTTTGTAACTCTAAAGCCTTGTACCATTTCCTTTTTTTTTTGATTCATAATCCTACTTTTTGACAGTGCAGGATTAGCTTGTGCCTGATGTTTTCCATTAAGCTTACTATTTTGCAATTAAATTCCATCTCCCACCCCACCCCTCATGGCTCTTCATTTTCTTCCTGTAACAATATTTTTCTTCTCTTTGGCCTGTGCTTGTTTTTGCTAATTCTAACTTTGAGATAAAAATTACTATCAGCAATGACCACCTCTTAATTTCTGATATTTTCATTGTTTTTACACAGAATTAATGATTCAGGAAAGAAGAATCACAGTTGTCTTTATCTGAGAGGAAAGAAAATTTATCTTGATGACTGTTCATCTAAGAAACCATATACCTGTGAGTTTAATATACCATAACACCTATTTCACTAGCACAATTTTTATTAAACTATAAATAACAAAATATGTCTGTTATTTGTTGATTCTATAGTTTTTACACTTGAATTTAGCTAAAAGCCTAATAAGTGATGACTTTAATTTTTGAAGATTGTTTTACTAAACTGAGAAGAAATTGATTAATTTTTTTGCTTTCTATATTGTATTGAGAGTGAATATAATTTATCTTGGGCGTGATCACCTCTCTATCACAATTTATGTTATTATGAATAAATTAAATAGCAAATACCATTTGTATTCAGTAACTTGGCAAAATCCAAGAGACTTAAAGAGATAAAAGAATTCTATATCAGTTGAGTTTGAAAAGTTGTGTATTATACCTGTATAAGGAGCAGAAGGTGCACATGTGAAGTTCATGTGAAGGTCAGAGGAAAATTTGGTGTAACTAGTCTCTCCTTCCACTTTTATGTGGATTCCAGGAGCCAACTCAAGTCCACAGGCTTGCATGACAAGTGCTGCTACCCAGGGAGCCATATTGCTTGGTTGGATTTTGTAGTGATATTTTATTTTGCTCTAACAAATAAAGCTTGCCTAAGGATCAGAGGACAAAGCCAACCACTATATTAAACATAAAAGTCAGGCAGTGGTAGCACCTGCCTTTAATCCTAGCATTTGGGAGGCAGAGATTCATGCAGATCTCTGAGAATTTAAGGCCACAATGGGAATGGAGCCAGGCATGGTGGCACATGCCTTTAATCCCAGCACTAGTTAACCATAGAGGTCTGGAGGTCTATACAGGCAGACAGGAAGTGATAGAGCTGGGCACAAAGAGGAAGTGATGTAGCTGGGCAGAGAGAGGAAGTAAGAGGCAGGGCACAGAAAGGTATATAAGGCATGAGTATTCAGGAAGTAGCTTTCTCTGGCTGAGGATTTCCTAGTGGTGAGAACTTGTGATTGACTTGTTCTATTTCTCTGATCTTTTAGCTCACCCCAATATCTGGCTCTGGGTTTTTTTAATTAATAAGACCATTTAAGATTTGTGTTATAAGATATTTTATTCTTGGAATATGGTTACACTAGGTTTTTCAGCCTGGTTTGTATTCCCAGGGTTCAAATATTCGTGAGTCTCAGTGTATCTAGTAGGTAGACCAAAGGTGCAGCCAACCTCACCCAGAGTAAGAGTCCTAAAATACCATTTCAGATTGTTTAAGAAATGTATTGATGATTCTGCTTGAGACAATAAGAACAGGTTTAATGGAAAAAACAATAAATAACAAATGCAATGTAGGTTGAAAAAGTTAAGAAACTTGCAGTCTGGGACTAGAGTGATGGATAAGAGTTTAAGTATGCTTACTGCTCCTTCAGAGGCAACAGGTTCAATTCTCTGCACTCACATGCCATCTCAAAGTAGTCTGTAACTAGTGCCATGGGTCAGACACCCACTTCTCATCTCCCTGAGTGCCTGCATTAGCATGATACACATAGAAACTCACATATGCACTCACAGATGTATTGCAGGGACTAATGTAACGCCATTTTGTCCTGACTCCATTTTGTGTTTGCTTAGACAGTTCTTATCTCTCTACTCATCCACAACATCTACTGTAGCTAGAGTTTTTCTGCCTGGCCCACAATCAGGACAAATCTCTGTCACCTGCCAGTCCCACAGCTGCTCAGACCCAACCAAGTAAACACAGAGACTTATATTGTTTACAAACTGTATGGCCGTGGCAGGCTTCTTGCTATCTGTTCTTATATCTTAAATTAATCCATTTCTATAAATCTATACCTTGCCACGTGGCTTGTGGCTTACCAGCATCTTCACATACTGTTAGTCATGGTGGTGGCTGGCAGTGACTCCCTCTGCCTTCCTGTTCTTTTAATTCTCTCTGTTAGTCCCGCCTATACGTCCTGCCTAGCCACTGGCCAATCAGTGTTTTATTTATTGACCAATCAGAGCAACACATTTGCCATACAGAACATTCCACAGCAATCTACCTTAGAAAAACAATTGAGATTTACATGGTCTAGATGTATTAATCAAAATAATTAATGTTTATACAAACTTAAGTTAAAATAACTGAAGAAGGTATGATGTAAAAATAATTGTCATGTTTTGTCTAACATAATTACTATGCTCTGCCAGAAATGAATGTTTCAAGATTATTCTGACCCTCATCTAACATTGATGGAAATTATGGTTTTTGCCTTTTTTAAAATGTTGCACCTCTGAGCTTCAGCATCAAGAGATATTGAGGCATGAGCCTGCTCTTTGTCATCAGCTAATAAAGGACTCATATATTTTTACTTGGCTTAATCAGTATGGTTTTCTGTATCTTTCTTGTATGAGTTATTATAATATAGAGTATGACAGAGCAGTGACATTGGACACTCAAATCCTGTCACCTCATAATCTGGGGATTATTTAGGACAGCTCTGTCCTTTGGGATTAGGTAGATTATACCCTACCACAACCTCCACTGGTTATGGTGTACTCCCAAGGACTGGCTGCCAGTCATACTCATTCTGTCCAGGCACACACATTCTCTCCAATCTGGTTTGGTAGAGGGCTTTTCTCTTTCACTCTTGGTGGTCCTACTTCCAGAATCCAGTGCCCTTTTCCTCTCTGAAAAATCCTATCCACAGGTCCCAGATTTCTCTTAAGATCCACTGGGGTCCCTCTCTTGGTGACTAGAGCCTGGGTGATAATCCTTTTCCTCCAAGAGACCATTTCTCAGCCTCTCAAGATACACTGGGACACCTGGTATCTCAGCCTTTGGCCAACTAGCACCAAGGGTGACAGGCTTTACTTCCTCCATTCTGACTAACTCACCTTTGGGATGTTTCCTCCAGAATCTCAAATGGCTACAACACTCAGACATCAAATCTCCTAAATTCATTCCCTATAGTACACAGGCTTGACCTCTGTATCCACTAGATAACCAATATAAGTGACCCCTCCTGCCACAAGAGCTCTCTGGATCTTAACAGTATTTATGATCTTTACAACTTTTGTGTGTATCATGAATCTTAAATGGTCTTATTACTAAAAACAAACCCAGAGCCAGGTATTGGGTTAAAGCTGGAAGATCAGAGAAACAGAACAAACCACAGCCACCTCACCTTGCCAATTCCTCAGCTGATCCTGTTTACTCAGACTGGAAGCCTCTGTGTCCTCACCCGAATAGATCTCAGCTGAACTGTGCTAAAAAGCCTAAAAGCTTAACCAGGCTAGTTCTTGGTCCTCATGCCTTATATACTTTTCTGCTTCCTGCCATCACTTCTTGGGATTAAAGGTGGTGTCATGATGCCTGGCTGTTTCCAGTGTGGCTTTAAGCTCACAGAGATCCAGGCAGATCTCTGCCTCTGGAATGCTAGGATTAAAGGCAGTGTGCTACTACTGCCTAACCTCTATGTTTAATATTGTGGCTGTTCTGTTCTCTGACCCTAGATAAGTTTATTAGGGTGCACAATATTTGGGGGAACACAATATCAACACATTTGTGAGCACAAAATATAAAAGAAAATATAAAGAGGTCTTTCCTGACTCTGCTTTCTCTTCTGTCTGTTCCATACTCTCTGAACTTTTCTAAACTCTGTTGAAAGCCTTTGTGCTATCTTATGTCCCATTGAATCCTCTGTGCACTACAGGAATACTGACTGCCAGGTACTCTGGGCCCACCACTTGCTGCACTGTCCATGCTGCCAGCCTCCCCCTCCTTCTCTGTCAGTTCCCATCCCAATAATATCCTTCATCTGCCACTTTCCCCACTCCTCCATTCACCTGGATTTCACTAAGGCCACACAGATCAGCCTCTATGTCCTTGGCTTCCATTTCCACCTCCCCCACTTCCTCTAGCCCAGTCCATAGTGTTGCAGAGACTGGCTGAAACCCATTGTTTCACAGGTCTTCTCTCTCAGGGCCAAACTTCAGTGGCTGTTACCATTCCCTTTGCCCACAGGTGCCAAAGTCCCTTCCTTCCTTCCAGCCAGCCTGAGCTCATCAGTACAAATCATGGAGCGCATCAGCCTTTCTAACACTTCTTAACAACCAGTCACTCCATTTTCTCCTTGAAGCTCTACAACATTGCTAGCCCCTTACAGGGCTACTGTAACACAAACTCTCCATACCTCCTCCGATGCTTCCTCTACCACTTGTTCCAGTTATTCTGCATCAACAATCCCTCCCTCACTCTTCACTCCACAAAGCCCCCTCTTTTCAGCCTGCTTCCACTCCCCCTCCTTTCCTAAAGCCAAATTCTTTAGTGTTAATAACCTAGTAAACTACTGTACAATTTACAGCCTAATGATAACACCTCCATGTCACTTTCCTGCCTTAATCCTTTTCTGTCCTGACACTACCTACAGTATAATTAGTTAAAGATAATTAAAACATACCAGTTAATTATCAGTCACCTCATAAATAATCCTATTCTTTAAAATGTTCACAACTATATTTACAGTCATGATTAATTACATAAATAAACTTCATTTAGACTCATATACATATCCTTTCAAAGTTAAGCTTTGAAAACAAGTAAGTACAAACAAAGTTTGTATACTCCAGATACATTTAGTAGATAATGGTCCTCAAACCCTTCAGAGAATTGCTAAATATAGCATTTAAAATGTTTAATTTTAAAAAAAGCTTCTTATAATAGAAAGACATGCCAGCTCCTAGCAGCACCCTTAACTCCTCCAAAAAAGATGATTGCCACAAAAGAACTCCACTTGGAGCTTGCTTTAAATGTGGCAAAGCCAGGCACTGGGTGAAAAACGGCCCTTCATCTCAAATGCCGCCATGACCCTGTCCAAATTGTGGACACGCAAGACACTGGGGAGTTGACTGCCCCACCTTGCCTAGATAAGGTACGCTGATTCCCCACAACAAGTCCCTAATCCAAAGGAGAGTCTGTCGGATCTTCTGAGCCTGTAGCCAAAGACAGATGCTGCCCCGGGACCTCTGTTCCCAACAACCACAGAGGAGCCTAAGGTGACTGTCCAGGTAGCCAATAGGTCTCTGCCATTTTAAATTGATATAACAACCATTTAAATTATACTTCATACTCAGATTTATTGTTCATAGGTCTCTGAGAACATCGATGACTAACTGTAGCTTTAACAACTGTAAACACCCAGATGCCTGGTCAGTCCATTTCATATGTATAGTTTGCCTTGCTGACAGGTTTCACACTATAAAGATTTAAAGTTTCTTAAGGTTGTAAGAAACAGACAAGTAAGTTATACAGATCAGGGAAAATAAATGATACAGGGTCTAAGATGGGTCTAAAATTACTGACAGTCCAAAAATGTGTTAATGCCTAAAGATATAAAATCTTGAACAAAAGTCATTTATGGGTCTGAAAAGGGGATTTAAGGTACATAAAAAGTTGTTTCATATTTCTTTCCTTCTCTCTATGCTAACATCTCTCCCTCACCCACACTCAGAATACACAACCAGTCCTCTAGAACTCCATCTTTTCCCCTCCCTTAACTTGCTTCTTTTAAAGTTTTTTCTCCTCATTCCCTCATGTCCTGTTCCCCTACCACAAAAGGATGTCCTCTCCAGAATTTACATAAATTTTATCTTATACCCTGACCACAGCTCCCAGCACACTCCTGCATCCCTCCTCCTCTCCTCAGCTTCAGTTTGTAGAATCTCTCACCCTTCAAAATCCTCAAACCCTTTATTCTCATCTCTAAATCTAACAAAATAATTCTGGGATCCCTTCTCACAATCTATTGATTTCCTTACACAATCTATTCCCACCAATATCTCCCTCAACTCCAGTGTCTTCCACCATCTCAGATTCCATCCCTCCAAACTTCTGCTATCAAAAATTCATCACTAACATTTTTACCTGTCCTCCCCTCAATCCCACCACACTTATCCCTTTGTCTCAACATTCCCCAGATCCTCTACAGTCCTGTCCCAAACTCTCAAAGACCTCCTACCACATCTCTTTCATACACAGGAGAGTCCTTTAGCTAGTTCTGACTATACTTTTTATATGAATGATAGCTCCATTATCAAGATTCATCTTCATGCTCTGGTTCCTGCTCCCTCAAGATCACTTGTGCCCCATAAATCCCATCTCTCTTCTCACACTCCTATTTTTCTTCTGCCCAAATGATTGCCAAAACCCACCACCAACTGACTCTCTTAAGTAAATTAACTGTCCAGACATCTGCAGACATCACACACTTTAAACAAATCTTACTCTCCCAATTACAAAACATAGTTTAACCCCAAACATCTCTTCTCTCTCTCTCTCTCTCTCTCTCTCTCTCTCTCTCTCTCTCTCTCT
>CABHPP010134425.1:20703-38303 GCA_902168425.1 Peromyscus attwateri
CTCTCTCTCTCTCTCTCTCTCTCTCTCTCTCTCTCTCTCTCTCTCTCACCACACACACACACACACACACACACACACACACACACACACACTCCCCCTCTCATAACCAAACCCTCACTTGAGTCAAGGTCATCAAACAAATTCTCCCCTAAACTTCACTGATACATCCTTCGTTGTCTCCCACTGCTTTCTTGGTGTCCCCCTTTAGTGCCTCCCCACCATACAAGCTCCTCTCACAAGTAATGCTCCTGTTCATTGCCCAACCACCCACTAGTGATCACTAGTGCCCAGACATCTGAGCTACACTTTGGCAGCCAAAGACAGATTCTCTCAACTCCTCTACCCAATCCCCAAAATCTGCTACAGACCATCCCTCTGTTTGACAAAAGCCACTCAAATTGTATTCTCCCCTACACAACCCAATTTTCAGATAACTGTTGTTCCCCAATTAACCTTATGTAGCCAAGCTAAACTGTCCTGGTTCCTTTCAAAACTCTCAAACAGACTCCAGATAAGTACTCGTATTTGTACAACAGCCTAAGTTTTCTGGCCTATTGCCTATTCCTAAGGTTGGGATCTCTCCCATATTCCCTGGAGTCTAGGAACTCCTCTTCGCAACTCCCAGAACCATGAGCCTATCAGTTTCAAGTATACATTCAAGAGAAATTTTTTTCTAAACTCAACTTCACTTCTGTCCATAGTCTATCTATCCCAACACATTTCAAATCAACTACAGAGTACTCCAGCAACTCCAGTACCAGCTGTTTCCTCAGAATCTACAACCTGGTCCAGCCATACAAACTACACTTCCTTAGCCTCAGATGGTCCTGCAGACCCTGAACATTAACTGACACAGCCTGCTATTCTCTGCCTTGACCAACAACCCACCTTCCTTGGTCCCATAATAATAATGCCCCAATGTCAGCAGGAAGCAGCCAGAGAGAACAAAGCCCACTTACCCAATACCCAGCCACTCAATAATAAAACAAAAAGGTGGGAATGGAGGAACACTAGCCCACTCAAGCATATGGCTCTGGCAGGTCTTACCCTTCTCACCCATTCTCTCTGGCTTACTAAAAACCATTAGATTACATTCCTAAAGCTAGCCACCAGGGTCTTTTCCCTTATTTGGCCAATCTCTCTTCCTGTGGCTCACTACCAAAGGCCAGCCCTTGGCTGACCAAATTAACATGCCCAATTAAAATTAAACACCTTATCCTAACACAAGATTTCCCCCTTCACCTTTATAATATAAATATACAGCCATTTGCCTATGTGCCATGTCTGTCATTGCTCTATCCAGAGACAGTCCTTTGTTCCTCCCAGACAAAAACCTCTTCCCCCTTTCCCTTGCCTCCTTCCCCTTCTATCTCTTTCCCTGTCTCTTTTCCACTGCATCCCAGCCCATTCTAGCACAGACCTCCCCTTCTCCTCTTAGAAATCACACCTGCAAGGTCATTTGCTGCTGCTTTCTGCCTGAGTCAGAAAGCAGCCTCTTTAACTTTTCTTCCCCACTTAATAAAGGATCTCTCTGTGAAAACAAGTATTTGGGTGTGATTTGTGTCTAACCCAGGGCCCAGGAAGAAGCCCCCACTGTGCAGGGTTCCCCTTTAGCATGGTGGCTGAACTCATGAACTCGCTTCTGCTGTGGATAGCAAGGCTCCCTCTTGCCTTAATGTGTTTGTATGTATGTACAACACACTGAATCTGATTTTGGCTGCTGACATGAGCCTGAGTGGAGTTATTTACTGGAGTATGGGCAACTTCCCAGTGACCACACCGCTGAAGAAAATGACACATCTTACTCCAGTACCCATTTACTGCCCACAGTCGTGCAGTAAGAGGTGCTGCCTCATGAACACCTCATCCATTCATGATGACAATACCAAGGAATGCTCTCACCAGAGCCAACCAGAGCTGCCATCAGCCGTCAGGGTTATATAGCGTTTTGTACTGTGAGAATTAAATGTAGCATGAATCCTAATTGGTCTTATAATAAAAACCCGGAGCCAGATATTGGGTTAAATGCTGAAAGATCAGAGGAAACAAGCCACAGCCACTTCTCACCTCACCAACTCCTCAACTGAAAGGGGAAGATCCTGTCTCCACAAACTCCAGACTGAATGCCCCTGAGTCCTCAGCTGAAAAGGGAGCCAAACTCCTGTCTCCTCCCACCTTATATTCCTTTCTCCACCCAGCTATATCACTTCCTATTTCAATCTTCCTGGTGCTGATATTAAAGGTGTGTGACTCCCAAGTACTGGGATTAAAGGTGTGAGCCATGAACGCCTGGCCGTTTCTCTTTTAGACTGAATTAATCTGATGGAGTCCAGGGTGGCCTTGAACTCACAGAGATCAATCTGCCTCTCCCTCCTGAGTGCTGTGATTAAAGGTGTGAACCATCACTGCCTGGCCTCTATGACTAACTAGTGGCTTAGATCCACACTCTGATCTTCAGGCAAGCTTTATTTGTTAGATCACAAGCAAAATATCACCATAATTAAACATTTTTCATTGTCTTTACAAATAATCCAGGCTATGGTGCTCTATTATGTCAAGCAGGCTAAAATGCTGACTAATAAAACAAATAATAACTAAAGCTTGATATACATCTGATACAAATCAGATTGAGAGTGAAAATCAAGGGAGCTCAGTCTTAATGCCTGCCTCACTCTCACAGGTTCTACTGTGAAATCTGGAAAATAAATTCCATTATTCTTCTAGAACAGAAGGTTTGCCACCTTGAGATTCCTCCTCCCCTTTTCTCCCACTCTTCCCCTTCTTTACCCTCTTCTCTCTCTTCTCACTTTCTTCCTTCTTTCCTTCACTCCTTTTCTCTTTTCTCCTCTACCTACCCTTTCTTTTTCCTTTCCTCTCTAGCATCTTACTTGCTTTTGTGTAACAATTTCCTCTGAGATTGAAACATTCCATCCTGCAGGGAATCTCATTAAGACAGGAAGGAAACAATTCAAATTAGCTTCAGGAAGTCCCCAAAACTGACCAGATTCACTAATGCATACACGCTGCTCCTGCTACAGTACATAAGCAGTAAAGACTGCTGAGAATCATTCTCAGACCAACTGAGCCACCTGGAAAGGACACTCTGCAACCTCTTGAAGAGTGTGCTTCAGGTTTCTCGCTTTCCTGAGCTGTCACCCATGCTGGGGTAAGCTTTGCTGATGCAGCTTTGAGTCATTTCCACTCCTACAGGTAACCCCAGTAAAACCCATTGGTTCACCAAGTTGAACTTTGGTGGTATGCATACTTTGGTCTACCATCAGTTCCATATTTGGAGTGAGGACATATTGGTTCGCACCATTCCAGGAGTAGTGTCACACCACACCTGCATATGCCAGGGTTCCTGCACATCTCCAGATATATTAAGGAACTCTCTATGGGAAATCAAAACCCCAAATAAACAAAATAAGCACACAGAAAAAGAAAAATCAATTTCCAACATATTCATTTCCAGAAAACAATAAACATGCCATAACTTCTACACACACACACACACACACAGACATTACACTAAAGACAACATCTCTTATTTCACTGTAGACTGAATTATGCCTCAGGTGTTGTTCTTGAATAGACTGTCTACAGGGATCTTATCTTAACCCATAGTGACAGGACTCAAAAGCTTTCTTTTGAAATTTAGGTGGAAATCCCCATGTCTCCACAGCATTCAGGTCATGCCTGAAAAATCAATATCATATTCATGAATCCAGAAGCTGCTGGCAGCTCAAGCAGTGAGTACCAGGAACCGTTCTGAGTGTCCACGTGTCCAGAAATGGAGCCTCGGCTAACAACTTCCTAGATACTCTGTGTGAGTTGGGCATGCATCCTGAAACTGGTTTATCAAGCATCTTGGTGTATCATGTAAAGCTCCAAAGTCTAGAGACAGAGGAAATATTAATAAAGACACCACCCTTAATTGTAGAGGAGCAATAGTCTTGTCTCTTTTTAAAAGTATATTCGTTATTATTTTATGTGTATGTTTGTGTGTGTGTGTGTGTGTGTGTGTGTGTGTGTGTGTGTGTGTCTGTGTGTGTGCCAACAGGTGAGCACATGCTCACAACATACTACATGAGTTTCTGGTATTCAGAGAAGCCAGAAGATGATGTCTGATCCCTTGGAACTGGAATTACTAATGGTTGTGAATTCCTAAGTGGGGTCTGGGAAATGAACCCAGGTCCTCTGTAAGAGCAGCAAGTGCTCTTAATCACTGAGCCATCTCACCAGCCCAATAGTGCACAGAGTTCTCCTTAAAAAGAATGCAAGTATGCAATCTTCCCTGCCAAAAGCTCTCTTTCTTCCTTACAAAATGCTAAGCCTCCTGCACCTGACCATTAAATGACACCTGCTTCTGTTAAAAAACAAATGGGTGTGGTGAAGCATTTAAAGTGCTGAAAGGAAAAAATTGCATAGAACAAGCACTCTGTAATCAACTGAATTATCATACAAACATGAAAAGAAAGCCTTTCTCAGAAAACCATATAAGGAAAAATATTTCCAGTTAGATCCGTCTTATAAGATATATGAAATATCATTCTTCAGGGGGAAAGTATTAGAGAGCTGATGCTGACTTTACATATGGAGGCCTGTTAGACTCCTGATTTAACCCAATAGATGTTATGTGGTCAAATAAGTGTATGCAACACTCTACTTGATTGCTGATTATTGAAGCTTATCCTTAGGAGAAGAGGGAAAATAAAAGGCATTCAGAATAGAACAGATAAACAATTTTTTAAAAATTCACAAGAGTCTGTGCAAAGCAGGGAGTAAGTGAGGCATGGTTTCTAGAAGGAAGGACTAGTTCCATTAAATGAAATCAAGTATTTTGCGTATAAGCAGTAGAATATGTTCTTTGAGTGCATCTGGGTGGCTGGATCCTACTCATCATAGGCTCAAGGTAATAAATAAAGGTTGTGGCCCATTATATAGAATCCTTCGAGAAGAGAGTTCCAGCTTGTCTGCCTGGTGTTAGGCAAAGTTTTTGCCTAAGTACATCAATTCAGGTACTCAGATACCAGTGCACCTGTGGTCCAAGGAGGACAGTCTATTGTTTGGATTGTCACTGGAGCATGTTATCATGTGTGTGATGCTGGTTGCACAGTCATAAAGAATGCAACAATTATGGGGCCATGGAGACTTCCAACTAGGTTTCAAAGGGCAGTCAGAGTACCACACGGTCAAGATCAATACAGGCATTCCACAAAAGAGTAAAGAATGAAGATGTGAGGGTGAAGTTGAACACACAATGGAGATTCCAAGAAGTTAGAGATGTCAAGAATGGGGAATATTTGCTGAGTAAATGTTTTGTTTTGTTTTGTTTTGTTTTCTGAGCAAGAAAAACCAGCCCAGGAGTGGGGCCATCCATAGATAGGCCTGCCAAATCAAGTGAGTTCTACATCATAAGATCATAGCCCAGATGATGAACATGGAAATATTTAATGTTTTCCCCACTGAATTTTGATCTTGTTTTAGTCTGTTCCTTCCTTATTTTCCTTCTATTTCTTATCACTGGCATTGTTTACTCTAAATAACTGTATCTTAAACTTACATAAATTATTTCACAGGGCCTTGTGCCTAACTTTATATTACTTTACAAAACTGGGTTTATATTTGTGCTTTCAAGGAGTTTGGGGGTAGTTAGGAGTGTGATGACTTTTGCAGATGAACTGAATACATTTTGCAGTATGACCTTAACATGAGTCTTTGAAGGCCAAGGGTCATAGATTGTGATTTAAGGAACATTCCACAAAAATTCTTTTAAAATTTATGAAATTTCTGGGAAATGACTAAATGCAGCAAATCTATGTTATGACACATTGAACCAAGACATAAAAATATCACCGGTTTCCTATGACTCAGACCAACATGCAAGGGCACAAGGCTGCACTGCTAGTCTCATTTCCAGTGTAGAAGGCTATTGGTGTTTCTAGCATGAATTACTTTTCCGCATCTGAATCTAAAATCTTACACATGAAACAAAGAGTTAATGTTTTATAAAGCTGAACAGTAATAACAGAGACCATGAATATTGTATGACAGGCCAAGTATAAAACATATAACATATAATAAATCATGCAACAGATAGAAGGAAATGCACAAAAATTCTTATTTGCTTTCCAGTGTACATAAAGTCATGGAAATAATTAAGAAAATTAGCCGGGCAGTGGTGGCGCACGCCTTTAATCCCAGCACTCGGGAGGCAGAGCCAGGCGGATCTCTGTGAGTTCGAGGCCAGCCTGGGCTACCAAGTGAGTTCCAGGAAAGGCGCAAAGCTACACAGAGAAACCCTGTCTCGAAAAACCAAAAAAAAAAAAAAAAAATTAAGAAAATCAACTAACAAAAATGATTATCACTGAGGTTACCAGCCTTAGGCTAATTATTTTGCCCCTTTGAAATATTCAATTTGACATATCCTATCATGGTAAGCTACACTCATGTGGTTCATCTCCTATCACTTTATCTTTCTCAGAATCATTTTGGGTTAAACTCCCCATTGTAATATCTTGCACAGTTAGGTCTCCAAAGGGTCAGACCTAAGGTAACCCAATGGTCACACCCTTCATAGTATTATCACCTGATAGTGTCTGTGTCACTAAAACATTGGGGCATACTAAATTTATATATCACCTCATCAGAACTTCCTAATTGTATATCAAATTGCCTATGTGCTGTAACCATAGATATCAGAACACACAATAAACTCATTGAGTTCATATCTGAGAATGAAGATATTCCTGATCAGAGTCACTGGTAACAACATCTTTCCAGCTGCTGGATAAAAATGACAAGAACTGTTTTACTTCTCTTTCACATTTTCAAACTATGTCCAGATTCTGGTTCCATATCACTACCACCAATCTGCCTAATCATGATGAAACTATGATTGTGTGTTCCTTGGATGACTCCAAGAACTTCATTAGTAATCTCCCTGTATGCCAGCCTAAGCATTCTAATGTCAACAGAATATTCAAAGTGACTACTTAAAACAAGAAACTACCTTTGAAAATCTCCCTGCTAAATATTCTGCAATGTTTTATTAATTTAAAAAAAAAGTCACTGTCTCTCAGTCTCCTCTCTAGTCTGGTTCTGCATCACCATCTGATTCATTCACTTCACTACAGCATCCTTGGCTGTTCTTTCAACAGAATTTTGAATTGCTGTGACAAAACACCATAACCAAGACAACTTATAAAAGATGGCCTTTAATCTGGGGCCCAATGTTCCATAGGGTTAGAATTCATGACCATATTGGCAGGGACCATGGCAGCAGGCAGGCAAGCATGGTGCTGGAGCAGCAGTGGAGATCTTACATCCGATTAAAAAAAAAAAAAAGCATTAGGCAGACAGCTAGCTAGGAGTGACTTGGTTTTTTGAAACCTCTAAGCCCACCTCCAGTGACAGATCTCCTCCAGTAAGATTATACCTCTTAATCCTTCCCAAACAGGTCCACCAACTAAAGACCAAGAATTCAAATATAAGAGCTCATGGTAGCCATTGTCATTCAATACTACTCTTCTCACACCAGGGTTTGACACTAGCTGTTTTGCTTCCTTCTAGACTCTGTTCCAATACCTAAGCTCACATAGCTCATGAGTCACCCTTTTCAAGTTACAGTACAAACATTATTGCTCTTACATTTCCTGTTTAAAAGAGTGGAATCACAAACCTGTATTCCCAGGTTCTGCTGTGAGTAAGGGGCTGCATGAAAGCCCACAGTCTGATGTTCTTTAATATGGGCAATGTATTACCTACTTATCTAATTTGGCTTGTTGCCATTCACCATCTTATGACTATCACCTTCATTTTGAGAATGAGATATATTTGTACATTATTATTAGTTGTTATAACTTCAGTACACAGCCTCATACATGGCTCAAAGTAAGAACTGAGCATACACTAAGTTATATAGCTTATTGTCCTCATAATATCCTCAAAGTACTTATGTCTGTACACACACACACACACACACACACACACACACACAAATTTGAGTCATTTCCTGGAACTATTTCTTGAACAAAATTCATTACTAACGTGGACATTAGTAATGTAGACTGATTCACTAGTTAAATACATTGCTAAAACTAGACAAAATTATGGACAAATAATATCAAAAACATATCAGTGACTGGGATGGGGACGTAGCTCAATGGTAGAGCATTTGTGTTCCTTGAACAAGGCCCTAGCTGCTCTTCCCAGCACCCTATAATTATCACATTAGAGTTCCAGAATTATTGAATGGTTTCCTCAGATATAGATCTTTCTTTAGTTCTGGATTAATGCCATGTGGAGACCTATCAGCATCACTTAAAGGAAAGTCTGGTTTTAGATACAGCTCTTCTTTTATTATATTTTTCTTCATTCTTGAAATATCATCTATCTAAAGTAATATTTGTAGATGTAACCAACCGTCTTATTAAATAAGAAACACAGAGCCAATGTAAAGATAAAAGCCCAAGAGATCAGAGCTAGGAGCCTTACCCGCTTTCCGCCAGCTAGACTCTCCCGCCAAGAGACCTCTCCGAAAAAAGGGAGCTACTTCCTGTGCGTTTGACTTATAAAGAGTTCTGGTTCTTTCTTCTCATTGGTTGTAAACCCAACTACATCTCCGCCTCGTTACTGCCTGTCTGTACAGACCTCCAGGTCTTCTATGGTTGGTATTGAGATTAAGGGCGTGTGTCTCCAATGCTGGCTGTATTCTTGAACACACAGAGATCTACCTAGCTCTGCTTACCAAGTGCTGGGATTAAAGGCGTGCACCACCACTGCCCTGGCTTTCCCTATGGCTTGTTAATAGCTCTGACCCCTAGGCAACTTTATTTATTAACATACAAATAAAATCACATTTCAGTACAAATAGAATACCACTATAAATATTTTATTTTGTGTTACTATAACAAAATATCTGAGAGTGTGTATTAATTAAACAAATAAAGTCTGTTTTATTCCAAAGTATAGAAGCTGAGATATCCAGACATCATGATGTGGACAGAGCTTCCCTGGCAACATCACAGCATCATGAAGAAGAGAGGAAAACACCACTGAATAAGTAGCCTGTGTTTTTTTATGAGATGCTTCTTCAATTAAATGTTTTGTAGTGTGTTCTCTGCATTTAAAGTTCAAAGAATATTTTCTTTAAGATTGGAATACGTTTATATATGATTTATTTGATTTGCATGAAGAAGGAACTTATGGAATTTTTAATATACAAAAGAAAAATGAAAATTATCTACAAGAAATAGGAATGCCTTCTAAGAGTAAAGGACAAAATATGTAGAAGTAGGGCTTAGGAAATAAGTTAGTTGCTAGAAACCTTACTTAGCGCACATGAAGCCTTCTTCAGTCCCAAGCACCAGGAACTGAGTGTGGTAATCCATGTGTGCTGGTAGTTTTATGTCAACTTGACACAAGCTAGAGTCATCAGAGAGAAGGGAGCCTCAACTGAGAAAACGTCTCCATAAGATTTTTTTCTGTAGGCAAACCTATAGGGCATTTTCTTAATTAGTGATTCATGGCAGAGAGCCCAGCCCATCATGGGTGGTGCCATCCCTGGGCTGTAGGTCCTGGGTTATATAAGAAAGCAGGCTGAGCAAGCCAATAGTACTCAGCACCCTCCAGGGCCTTTGCATCAGCTCCTGCCTCCAGGTTCCTGCCCAGTTGGAGGTCCTGGCCTGTTTGAGATCCTGTTCTGGACCATGATGTGGATGTAAAAGCCAAATAAACCCCTTTTCTCCACAAGTTGCTTTTGGTCATGGTATTTCATCACAGCAATGGAAATCCTAATTAAAACATCATGCCGCCGGGTGGTGGCGCATGCCTTTAATCCCAGCACTTGGGAGGCAGAGGCAGTGGATCTCTGTGAGTTCGAGGCCAGCCTGGTCTACAAATTGAGATCCAGGAAAGGCGCAAAGCTACACAGAGAAACACTGTCTCGAAAAAACAACAACAACAAAAAACACATCATGCCATGCCTTTAGTCCCAGCACTTGGGAAGTGGACATGGGAGTAGGAGATATGAAGTTCAATGTCATCCTCAGTATATATGGAATTTGGAAAACACTGACAAAAATATCACGTCTTCAGTTAAATCTATTCCCAAGAGTTGTAGATAAGGAAAAACAAACAGGCCTTCTCTTACATTCCCTCACATCCTGACTGCAGCAGTCATCTAGGTTTTTATGCTGCCATAGTAGAATTCAGGCTGAGGGAACGGTAGAGAAAGTTATCAAGGTTTATTTCAGCAGGTGAGAAGGTAAAGGCAGGAAGTCAGTACAGTACCAAAATTAGAGGGCAGACCAAGTCAAGCAGTGACAAGAGGCAGCCACTAGTAACTGGAATTGTAAACCTTGGTCTACCACTTCTCTTCCCTTTGTCCACTCCTGGGGCAGTCTGGGGTGCTTTCACAGAATAAGCAGAGGCTGACCTAGAAGCTATTTTACCCACAATTCCGTTTTTAGTTAGATGGCCTAAGTGCAAGACTATGTATAATGATATAACTACCTATCTTGGTTAATTTTCTGTTTTTATAATAAAATACCCCGAGAAAATCAACTCAAGGTAGATGTCAGATTACAGTCCATCATTGCAAATTGAATGTGGAAGGAACTTGAAGCAGTTAATTGCACTACATCACACTCTAGAGCAGAGAGCAATGAATTAATGCATGCATAATGGTCCTCCATGGCTTTCCCCTTTTCATTCAGTCCAGAGCCTAGGCCCTCACACTCACTCTCTACATCAATTAGCCCAATTAAGAGAATCCCTCTCTGCTGATCCCATAGGCAACCCTAAAGTAGACAGTTCCTCACTGAGTGTCCCTTCCAGGGGATTCTACACTGTGTCAAGTTGACAGTGTGAAGCTTCACACTACTAAATTGAAATGTTTACCAAGAAAGGGGGGAATAATATTGTTTTCTAATTTTTATTTATTTATTATTGTTTAATTTGTGTGTATAGGTGTTTTGTTTGCATATTTTGTCTGTAAACTATATGTACACAGTGTCTTTGGAGGCTAGAAGATGGTATCAGATCTTCCCTGAACTGGAGTTACAGATGGTTATGATCTGACACATTGGTGTTGGAAATCAAACCCATATCCTCAGGAAGAGCAGTCAATTCTCTTAACCACTGAGCCATCCCTCTAGCCCTCATAATGTTGTGGGTGTTCCTCGGTTTGGAGTGGGGTGTTTCATAGAGCTGTGGAGACCAGCTGTGTTGTGTGTTTGTTTTTATAGCCCTGTCCTTCCTCTTGTCTTGCCACTGTAGCGATCTTACATGCAGCCACAAATCATCTCTTACTAATTTTCCCCTATTCCCAACCTCACCATTTTAACCCTCGCATTCATAACTCATAACAGTGTTACATTTTTTCTTTTTCATCTTATTGTAAATAGTACTACTTTTTTAGTTTATATTTCAAAATTAAAATACTACAGAATTTTTATTCCATCACTACACTTTTTACTTAATTTACTTATTTCCTCCTAAGCTGGTTTTTTTTTTTTTTTTTTTGGCATGTTTAGGCTTCCAAGCCCAGATCATGTAACATGAAAAGACAGCTGATTCAATTTAAATACTCTGGATGGTGACAACTCTCATTTCTTTCTCTTGTCTAAATCTTTATCTAGGACTTATACTACTTTGCTAAGTGGAGATGACAAGAGTGAATGCCTTTGCCTGTTGTTGAAATTAGAGAGAAAACTAACTTCTCTGTAGTTGGCTGCAGACAGCGAAGGGAAACTGGGGGAGATGGTGACAAAGATGCCTTGGGACACGGAGAGCCAGATGCCTATTCCAAGCAGTCCCCAGCCACAGAGGCAGAATATCAAATTGAAGAGGAACATCATGTACTTCAAGCAGCAGAGGCAGACCCTGACCATGTTGTACTTGCTAAATTCTTTGTTGGCCAAACAGCCAGATTTAGCTACAATGAAGGAAGGCTTGGGAATAGGGTTTTATTCTGTGTGATCACATGTCTAGATAGAAACAGAGGGCTTTAGTGTACCAGGCTTTTTCTTTTAGGACACCAACCAGTTCCCATATCATGACACAGAGACTTCTTATTAGTTATAAATGCTCGGTCTAGCTTAGGCTCCTTTCTAGCTAGCTCTGATAACTTAAATTAACCTGTTTTGCTTTATCTACATTTTTCCTTAGGATGTTTTACTTTTCTTTCCTTCTGTGTATCTTACTTTCACTGCTTCTCGTGTTTAGCTGGCTGGCAGCTGCCTGGCTTCATATCCAAGGTATGTCCGTCTCTTTCTCCCTCATTCTCTTCTCTTTTTGTTCCTCTGTTCTCTCTTTTTCTCCTTCTATGTATTCTCTCTGTCTGCCAGCCCTGCCTTCCTTTCTCTTTCCTTGCTATTAGCCATTCAGCTCTTTATGAAACCAGTGAAGTGTTTTAGACAGGCACAGTAACACAGCTTCACAGAGTTAAACAAATGCAACATAAAAGAACTACAACACATCTTCGCATCACTAAACAAATGTTCCACAGCATAAACACGTGTAACAGATCTTTAATATTCTATGACACTTCTCTGTTGAATATGATGCTAACATGGCTTGTCAAGTAGTTGACTTATTGTGGATTGGTTGTACCAAGTTATAGTCTTCCTGTATATAATTTGTTGGAAATTTTATCATAAAACTACTTGAAAGGGCTAGAGAGATGGCTCAGTGGTTAACAGCACTGGCTGTTCTTCCAGAGGACCAAGGTTCAATTCCCAGCACCCATATGGCAGCTCATGACTGTCTGTAGCTCCTGTTCCAGGGGATCTGACAGCCTCACACAGACATACATATAAGCAAAACACCAATAATAATAAATAAATTAGCACATTTGTTAAAAAAAGAAAATACTTGAATTCATCAAGGCTTCATTCAGCACCTATTGATAATATTATCTTTTGCTTTTTATTCTTCATTTTGTTAATATAGTTCATAGTATTTAAAAAATTTAAAACTGGGTGATATTTGTATCAAAGAAATATATACCTCATGACCATCTTGATGTGCCAGTTCGCTGATGTTGAGATCATATACCTTGGGTGTGCATGTGGTGAGTCTTTTACTAGTTGCGTGAGTAGATGTAATTATTTTGGTGTTTTGGGGCTTCCATTGTGTCAAGTACTGATTCCCTAGCAGGTAGCCTGACCCTGTTTATGGGTCACTGAAGTGAGTCATTGGTCTCTTTTCCATTATCTACAGTAAGAGTCATTTTCTTTACAACTATCTTTGGGGTCATGGACAGTTGTGCCCTTTGGTGGGTTCCTGGCTTTGCAGACTAGCTCTCAGATAATAGTCCAGAGAGGCAGGAGCTGCATCATAGGGACATTTCATGACTCATAATGGGACTACATTCAACAGGTCATATACTGAGTATGTCTTCTGGGTTCCTAGATGTGCAGGGATGCTTCCAAGCTGCAGTTGTGAAGGGCTGAGCTGAGATTAATCTTTTTAATCTCTTCCCTGTCACTGTAGATAATACCTGTGGCTGGTTAATTCATAAAGATAAAAGATTTTGTTTTGCCTTATTTCCCCCTTGTGGTTCTGGTTGCTGGGAAGGTGTCATCAATTGTTTGTCTTCTGGTCTGAGCCACATGCTGTACCAGTTGGTGTATAGAAATGACTGGTCTCATCATGAAAGCAGAAGCGAGAAAGCAAGACAAGAATGCCACATTCACACTGTGATAGCTTGTTCTGAAGGAAACTTATCTAGTCTCATGGGAACTACAATAATTCCATCTTGAAAACAGAGCCCATGACACAATTGCCTTCCTAAGATTCCCCTATGTTTTTATACTGGCTCTAAGAGTTAGAGCTCAGATGGAAAGTTATCCTGGCAGGCAGGAGCCAAGGAATACCATAAAGTTAATGTAAGTATATACCTCTGCTCTAGAAAAAGGTTTCCTCAATGCAAATGTGACAATTCTGCTCTGGTGAGGAAGAGTTTCCGCAGGGGGGAAAAAAATGTTACAGCTTTGCTCTACTAGGGGAAAGTTTCCCCAGGCAAAGTGTTAAAGTTCTACTCCATTCTTGTGAAAGATGTTACAATTGGACTCTGCTCCAGTGAAAGTGTCACAGCTGGGCTCAGGTCCTATAAAAGTGTCACGCCACATACAAACTTCACTCAAGAGATTTATTGGGAAGGAAAAATCCAGGATGAGAAGCAATAGCAAACTGACCAGAATATAGAGAGCTTATATAGAGTTCCTTGAGGGGTGGTGCAGAGCTTTACAGAGTGGCTTGGAATTGGTGTGTTTCTGTAGCCGAATTATGGGACAAACTCAGGGATTGGTGGGATTTTGTGCTTAGGGGTGTCAGGAATTGTTGGGATTTCAAGCCCTGGTCCTGGGGTCAAGTCAGGTCAGGGTGTGTTTTCCTTGGCCCTGGTCTTGGGGTCAAGTTAGGGTTAGAGTGTTTTTGCTTGGTCCTTTTTACCCTACACTGGCCACTATGTTCCAACACAAGTCATAGCAGACACAAACCTTATGCAAACTAGCAGGATCATTTAAACTGGAGTTTAGCCTCCAGGCTCTGCTAGGATTACAGGCATTTGCACAGTGCCTGGCCATTTGAGTATCTTTTTGTGGGACTGTAGTCATTAAAACTGCTCTGGAGATGCATGTGGGCATGTCTAGCAAGAAATCCCTTTGGGTGTAAGATTGGTGTCAAGCAGAAGCTGAAATCTCAAAGCAGGTGGTTTTGGTAACTAGCAGTGCCTAGCAAGAGTCCTAATGGGGCTGAGAGGGGAATAAGGCCATTTCTGATTCTGGAACTAGGACAACATTCAACAAAACTGCCACCTAAATGAGAATCCCCTTTCAAAGAATTTGTCTGTGACATCAAGTTCCACAGGAAAGTTGCAAAGTCTTCTCTGAATCTCAAATTTCCTAAAAATGCCCCTTTACCTGTGGATGACTGCAAAATTACTGTTGATGTCAGGGGATATGAGTGGGAGACCTCCTTGCAATACCCCCAACAACCTGTTCATATCTCACAGGTAAGAATTTTTAATGCAGTCTATTTCCCTACATAGTTTGACTTGGATTTTGTTATTTAAAACAATATGTTCCTATTAAAATATAAACAGTTATGATAGAAGATGAATGAATAAATAATGAACGGCTATTTATAATTCTAATCCATGGTAAATTGGCATAGCTTAAAAATCAATAATGTAGCCAGGCAGTGGGGATGCACACCTTTAATCCCAGTACTTGGGAGGCAGAGACAGGCAGATCTCTGAGTTTGAGGCCAGTCTGGTTTACAGAGCAAATTCCAGGATAGCCAGGGCTACAGAGAGAAACCCTATCTCAAAAAAGAGAAAAAAAAAAAGAAAAA
Organism: Peromyscus attwateri; assembly: GCA_902168425.1. Classification (NCBI taxonomy): domain Eukaryota; kingdom Metazoa; phylum Chordata; class Mammalia; order Rodentia; family Cricetidae; genus Peromyscus; species Peromyscus attwateri. The sequence continues at coordinate 36,064 of CABHPP010134425.1, forward strand.
GAAAAAGAGTTCAATTTTTTTGTAAAGAGAATCCTAGAAATTATTATTTTTTTAAATATGAAAAAAATATAGGAGTGTTGGGGATATGGCTCAGAGATTAAGTGCACTGGTTGGTCTTCTAGAAGATCCAGGTTCAATTCCCAGAACTCACATGGTGGTACACAATCTTTGTAACTCCAGTCTAAGTAGATCCAATGTTCTTTTCTGGCCACCAAGGACAGTAGGCATGCCCACAGTACACAGACATACATGAAGTGAAAACACCTATACAAATGAAATGAAATAATTAGGAACCGTAAGATAACAAACAAACACATGAGTTTGAGAAGATGAGTGTGCAATGATGTTTTTCTGTGTCAGCCATAAGAAGATGAAAATTGGATCACTGCTCAGAAAAACTGGTGATAGATAGCATTGTATATATTGATAATATTCCTATGAATTTTAATTTTTCAATCATGATATAATCAATATTTGAAATATAACATGTTTCTCTGTGTACACACACACACACATAAAGAGAGTGTTTGTGTGTGTGTGTGTGTTATAATGTTATGTATACTTGGCATGAGTAGCCTAAGGGTGTAACTCTAGTAAAATTAGGAAGGGAGAGAGAGAGAGAGAGAAGGGAGGGAAGGAAGGAAGGAAAGAGGAAGAGAAGGAAGGAAAAGGGGGAAAAGGAAATATTCTAGTGTAATATCCAGGCTTACAAATCTAAATTTCTCTTCTTTGGGATAATTATTTCTGTAGAAGCCAATGAACTAACTCCATGCACGGCCAGTCTCCCTGCCTGACCTCTTTACCTTGTACATATGCAAACAGTTTTAGGGAAACAGCTGGAAAAGACCTCACTACACAGAACACGTAAAGGACCACTTTGTCCCTTTGACAGGAGCCCAAAGTGTCCTATGTTGTAAAGGTGTGTGATGAGAAAAACTGACTTCAAAATCAGCTGAGAATGAGAATTTCCTGTTCAGCCTTCAGTGACACATTGGTGAGAAATCTCCTTTTCCACTCTTGACTCACTCAGAACCTCACAGTGCAGCCCGCTCAGTTCACTGTCACTGTTGTCCTAGATTTCTGTGACTGACTTTCACGTTTTGATGCTCAGCTCCCACAGGCCTCCTGTGAACTCCACCCTCACTGCAGGAGGCCTGGCTTTCTGGCAACACAGAGAACTTGTCACTGCTCCCTTGTCTCCACCAGCCCAGTCAGTTGAGGGGACACCGCAAATGCTCATGTGGAACAACCGAGGCACAGTTCTGCTGCAGGGAATCAAACTGGGATATGGATGCCTCTAAACAACTCGGATAAATCCCAGCGCATGGGACACACTGGAGGATTGTCTCAAGGTTCTGTCCTTGTCTGTGGAGAGTCAGTCACCCACTTGTGTTTGTATTTGCTTATCAATATAATTAAACCTACAGCCACCAGAGACCTGATGATAAATGTAGATTTTAAGTGTTCCAAAAATCTGTGGATCTTTGGATAGCAGCATTTATCAAGATGTCACAGATTCTTAAAAGGACTCTCACTGAGTGGTGAAGAACAATCATAGTAGAAATTGAGACTAAAATAGTAATTTAAATAGCTAGCATTTATTGAGAGCTCTGCACGCCAGAGGTGAGTATTAATTGCCTTATATATTTTTTTCATATTTTAGATGAATGCACTGGGCTATTAGTAACTTTACAAAAGTCACATGTATATTTTAAAGTCAGAATTAATTCTAGATCTCATTGATTTCAGGGCTAATTGATTGAACTATCAATTATGTTGAGTTATTACAATGGTATTATATGTGACTAAAATGACACTAATTTTGATAGCCTCAGACTCTTGGGGGAAGTTTGAACCAACAGCATTCTAGTTTGAATCATTTTTATCATGTTATAGTTTCACATGTTAGTTAATTATTTTTCTAAATAAAAGGGACATTAAAATCGCTTTTGAAGTATTTCCAGTACCACTTATTTTATGCAAGATTTTTCTGACATAGAATTTTCTAGCATTTATAATATCTTTATTTAGTCATTTCTCTGAACTCATCATTTACTCCAAATAAAATAAATTTAATAACATACAATTTATTTTTGTAAATAAATTAGCTATTAAAAGTAATTGCTAGTTACATGTGCATATATATGTTTCAAACTTCCTAGACAACCCATTTAGAGCACTCAGTTTTTACTCATTATTAGATTTCAATTTACTATAAAAGTTCAGCAAATTGTTGTGTA
>CABHPP010134426.1:3679-17478 GCA_902168425.1 Peromyscus attwateri
CTTTCTTTCTTTCTTTCTTTCTTTCTTTTTAAAGAGGAAGATTTTAACTTTTACACATTTCCAAAGCCAGCTTGGTATATTTGGGAATTTGGGTGTAGCTTCTCTTACTATTTCCTGCTGGAGGGGGCCACTGTATCTTATGGGGACACAAAGAAAATTTTAGGATTATGGAGTAGTCCGTGAGGGTGTATTGTCTGAGCCAGTTGCCTTGAAACGGTTCTGGATGTTGGATTATCTGGGCCATGGTGTCATTGGAGACCTTTCAGGTGATCTTGGCTGGTCAAACCTGATGTATCTTAGTCTGGAACAAATCCATAGCCTCTGGCTTTCTGTGGAAACAAAAGCAGAGCTTCCTTTCCAAAGTAACATATCCTTACATCCAAATTTTGAAGTCAAGGTACCTTTAAAATATACATTTTGGCATAACTCAACAGCTTTTGTAATCAAATGTTTTTCTTCAGTTACGAATATCAAAGAGAACATAATCCAGATTCTCTGTGTGGTAGCCATCTTTACGTGGCTTATTTTTTATATTACCTTGAGCCTATTGCTTTAAACTGCAGCATTCTAAGACTGAAAAGGTGCTATGGCTTCTGGCTCCGCCCACCTCAGCTTTCCAACATGGCGGTGATACGTTTACCACCAGCTCTGGGAGCCTTCATGGGTCTATGCTTCTATCAAAGCAGCATGTAGCCCAGAAACCTCTTTTTTTGTTTTGTACTAGCAAAGGCTAAATCCACCACGCAGCTTAATGTGCCACTTGCAGACGCCTTATTCCCACCATACTGCTGGTCAAACACACACGCCAGGAACCCCCCATACAGTAGCTCAAGCCTGCAGGCTGCAGCTAACTTGAGAGAGACAACTAGGAAGCTGTTTTAGCTCCATTTTACAATCTTCTTTTTATGCTTTCTCAGGTTTTAAGTGGAAATTCCTGCCCCACGTTGGGCACCATTTGTAGCTAGAGTTTTTCCTTCCTGGCCCACAGTCAGGACAAATCTGTGTCACCCACCAGTCCCACAACCACTCAGACCCAACCAAGTAAACACAGAGACTTATATTGCTTACAAACTGTATGGCCGTGGCAGGCTTCTTGCTAACTGTTCTTATATCTTAAATTAATCCATTTCTATAAATCTATACCTTGCCATGTGGCTCATGGCTTACTGGCATCTTCACATGCTGCTTGTCATGGTGGCGGCTGGCAGTGTCTCTTCCTCAGCCTTCCACTTCCCAGAATTCTTCTCCTCCTTGTCCCACCTATACTTCCTGCCTGGCCACTGGCCAATCAGTGTTTTATTTATTGACCAAACAGAGCAATTTGATATACAGACCATCCCACAGCAGGCATATATCTCTCAACAGAGTCCCTTTTGCCCAGTCTGAGGCTGGATGGAGGAGAGTGGTGCCAGGCCTCTATATTTCTAGATGTTTTCCAAATGGGGACAATTATCTATTCAAGTTTTTGTTTTGAGACAATGTCATAAATAACGGAGGCTGGCCTTAGAATCACTATATAGCTGAGGCTGGCCTTGAACTCCTGATCTTTCTGTTTCATTCTCAGAGGAATGTGCCACCACACCCTCTATTTAGTTTTTAAAAAGGGAAGTGACTAGTCAGGTCCTGGAAAGATGGTTCAGTGGTTAAATGTGAGTTCAGTTCCCAGCCCTCTCCTCTGGTTTGACAGCTCACACCTACCTGAAACTCTGGCTCCAGGGGATCTACTGCCCTCTTCTGGCTTCCTTATGCAACTTCATGCACACACACACACCTTATACCTTATAATTTTTATCACCCCCCACCCCCAACCTGCAGCAGGCGAGGGAGCTGACTCTCCTCCTTACCAGCGGCTGCAGCACTTGGGAAAGCAGGCCCTGCACCTTGCCTGGGCAGCACAGTAGAGCTGACCCTCTTGACAGGAAGTGCAGGTAAACTGGCCCAAGAATGTGAGCTTGGGAGATCTGGCTCTGCCTCTCATCTGCCATATGGTGGTGTGGGTGAGGGAGAGATGCCTTCCTACCCCTCACCGCCTCCTGTGGCAGTTGAGGAGAGCTGTCCCTGCCCATCACCAGCTGTAGTACTTGGGAAAGTGGCCCCTGCACCTCACCTGGGCAACACAGTAGAGATGGTCCTGAGGGTGTAGGTGTGGGTGAGCTGACCATGAGGGCATGAATGCAGGAGAACTGGCCATGCCCCTTGCTCATTGCTACATAGGGTGAACTTATCAGGGCAATGATGGAGAGCTCACCATGGTGGTGAGAACGAGGAAGAGCTGGTGGGCTGACCAACCCTACAACTACCCAGGTCCAGAACCAGGGTTATGAGTTGGTCCACCCCAACATCCACCCCATCTATGATCTGCTGGAGTGCATGAAGGAGCATATTCTGCAGACCCAAAGCTGCAGGATCTCCATGACACAGGACAACAACAGGATATCCAAGAGGAGCCTCAGTGAGGGCCCAGTATTGATAGTGTAGCAGAAACCAGAGGCCTCCAACCAGACCAATGGCTCTTTGCAATGAACAATTGCAAGTAAAGATACATGGACAAAAGGACATACAGTGTGACTCACTGTGTCACACTACAGCTTCCATGACAAGATTTTTCTCTTTTCTCTTAAATTTTATTTTATTTTTTGGGGGGAAGGGGTGGGATGGAAGTTGCAAGGGCAGAGGGCGGCTATGAAGAGACAGAGAAATAAATGGGATCAAGATGCTTGATATGAAAGACACAAAGAACAAATAAAAAGTTAAAAAATTAATGATTTTTTTAAATAAAAGTGATTCATTTGGTACTTGATGCACTTTTTTATTAATACAATGTATTTATTCTATATGTTCTTCATATCATATATCTTGATCCCATTCATTCTCCATCCCTTTGCATCCACCCTCTGCCCCTGCATCTCCCCCAAATAAAACAAAATTCAAGAGAAAAAAATGATGAAAATAAAATGAGAAAAAAATTTTAAAAAAAGGAAGGAATTAAAAATCTCATCATGGAAGCTGCAGTGTGACCCAACAAGTCATGCCGTATACTCCTTGGTCCATACACCTCTACTTGTAAGTGTTCATTGCGAAGAGTCATTGGTCTGGTTCAAGGCCCCTGGTCTCCACTACATGTTCAGTGCTGAGCCTCCACTAGGACTCTTCCTGGACATCCCACTGGTGCCCTGTCTTGTAGAGATCCTGCAGCTTTGGGTCTGCAGGTCAGGTCCCTTCACATGCTCCAGTAGATCATAGACGGTATGGATGTTGGGGTGGGCCAAGTCATAACCCTGGGTCTGGGCCTGGGCAGCTGCAGGGTTGGTCCGCCAGATGGGAAATTGGGACAGCTGTCCCATGGTCATGATTTTGGGAGTGGCTCACCCACACCTCCACTAAGAGGGTGGATCTGTTGTGCTGCTCTGGTGTGGTGCAGGTCCTGCTCTCCCAAGTGTTAAAACTGGTGTGGATAGGGGATGGCTCTCTCACTCTCATGACCACAGGGCCAGCTCTCTCACCTGCCCCAGGCATTGGTGGACAGGAGGGAGGGCTTCTTTGCCCTGCCCATGCTGCCACAAGACAGATGAGAAATTGGGGCTGCTCTCTCATGCTCACAACTTCAGGCCTGGCTCACCCACCCCTGCACTAACAGGGTTGGCTCTATTGTGCTGCCCTGGCAAGGTGTGGCGCCTGCTCTCCTGAGTGTTGCAGCTGGTGGGGGTCAGGGATAGCTCTCCCACTCTTATGATCACAGGGCTATCTCTCCCACCTGCCTCAGGCATTGATGGATCGGTGGGAGCATCTCCCCTCCCTACCCCCCACCTCCCATTGTCTATCATGCCACAGAAATTAGGGCTGCTCTCCCATGCTCACAACTTTGGGGATGGCTCACCCACACCTGACCTGCTGCAGTTTTAGTTGTGCTTGAGTGTATGCATGTATGCATGCATGAGTGTGTGTGTGTGTGTGTGTGTGTGTGTGTGTGTTTCAGTTTGAGGGAAGTATGCATAAAGCTCAGTGGAAATGCAGGTGTTCAGCTTTTTAGGGCCAGTGACCTTGTCATTGGGATTTCTCTGAACTCAAGTCACCCAGGTCCTCATTCTAGCTCCACCACTGAGTACCTAGGTAACAGAAGGTGAGTTCCTCAATCTCTTTACGCCTTGTCACATCAGTAGCAACATGGCTCCTTCCCATTTCCTGCTCACTTCCTCACTCCTGGGGTCACCTCCCAAATCAACTGCCTGCCCACCTCCTCATCTCTGCAGCTGCTTCTGCCAAATGAAGGAAAACTAATTGTGTGACCAAAGTGAGATCATTTTCCACAGCTGGCTGCCATGCAGTGCATAATAAGTATCCACCTAGCAAGGCCTGGCCAGGCACAGCCCAGAAAGTACCAGAACAATTGCTTCATTAGGAATCAGCTCTCCCCTCCGGCTCAGGAGATGATGGACCTCTACCCCCCACACGGAAGGTCTTGTAGGTAAGAGCTTAGTGACATGACCTCCTTCTGGCTTCTCTCACCCGCCGTCTGTTCCTAATAACCCCACCCACGCACCAGAGCGGCTCTGACTTGATATTGCAGGACGCTGTCACTTGAAATTAATTGCAACTAATTAAAAATGATCCGGTTAGGACAATCGCACAATGGCGCTCCGGAGACCGCTTCATTCCCAGAGGTCTGGTGGCATTTGTGGCTGTTGCAGCTTGGGTCTGCCGGATGGGGCCATATATCATCATGTCATTTTACATTGTTATTTCTCTGAAAGCCGCAATTTAAAAGAGTCTCAGATGAACCATGAGCAACTTCGTGCTAAAAAGAAAAATGTTACTGTCCAAGATCTGAAAAATATAACTTATAGGCTCAAAGCAGCCTCTTGACATGAAAAGCAATCTTAAGTTGGTGCTCCGATTTGCATATACTATATAATGTTGTCGTTAAAGGACCCACAAAGCAGGCCATGGCTTTGGAGCATCGATCCTCTGCCCCTTTGTTCAAACTCGGTCACCTGCTGTTCTTGGTCTTTATTTGATCACAGCCATTCCTCACATGAGGTGATGGGTTGACATCTAACCCACTGGGTTCTGGAGACACTGCTCCAAGTTCCCGGAGGACCTCGGGTCCTTCTCTTCTGGTTTGGAAGGGATATCCCATTTGTCCCAAACTGATCCCAGAAGCAGCAGTGGTCAGGGGCAGACCCACTTCTCAGGCATGGCGGGGACTGGCTAGAACCGGGGAGATGAGCTGTGATAAGCTGTCGAGCAGCCCTCAGACCTCCATGGGAGGGAGGACAGGTAGTTGGAGTGGGTTTCGGCACTGTGGTTCTGAGATAATAGGTCCCTGGTTTCTCAAATAGCTTCCCCTGTCACCTGTGAAGCCTCCTCACAGGGCAGGACAGAGGCAGGCTTTTTAAAAAAAGATTTATTTATTTATGTATTTTATGCATATGGGTGTTTTGTCTGTATGTATGTCTGCACACCAGAAGAGGGCATTGAATATCGGATCCCATGGGACTACAGTTATAGATGGTTATGAGCTGCCATGTGGGTGCCGGGAACTGAACCTAGGTTCTCTGGAGAGCAGCCAGTGCTCTTAACTGCTGAGTCATCTCTCCAGCCCGGAAGTGGACCTTTGAACAGAAGAAAGTGTTTTAGAAAAGCATCTTTCACTACTACCTTTTAATGCTCTGATCCCTTTTTATAATTTCTTAAAACAAACAAAAATAACAAATCTTTGCAAAATAGAAACAGGAAGTTAAAGAAAGGAACATTAGGACAGGTGGGGCAATGCATGCCTACAATACTAGCACTTGGGAGGCTGAGGAAGGATTGGGGATTCAAGGCTAGCCTGGGCTACATAGTCAGTTCCAAGATAGCTTGGGGTATGTAGCCAGAACCCATGTCAAACAAAACTAAAAAACAAACAAAAATTTTAAAAGATTGAGATGTTTAAAATTAGCTGGGTGTGGTGGCACTGGCCTGTAATTCTAGTACATGGGAGACAGAGGCAGGGGGATAAATAAATACATATCTAGACAGACAAGCATCAAGGACTGGTAAATCCAATAAACAAATGTACAAACCAAATTTCCCTTTATTTTTGTGGGTGCCCAATGTGCGTCTATGGGTGTGTGTGTGTGTGTGTGTGTGTGTGTGTGTGTGAGAGAGAGAGAGAGAGAGAGAGAGAGAGAGAGAGAGAGAGAGGAGAGAGAGTTTGTGCATGTGTGGAGGTCAGAGGACAACCTCATGTGTTAGCCCCTGCTTTCCACTTTGGGAAAAGGTGTCTCCCCCGCCCCTCCATTTTCTTTTTTCTCTGCTCTGCACACCAGGCAAACCGGCCCGAATGCTTCTCGAGATCCTCCTGTCTCCCCACCCCCACCCCCCGGCCCACATCCCTGTTGGGGAGTGGGATTAGAGGTGCCAATGCCACCTCATATGGCTTTCTGGAATTCTGGGGATTAGAGCTCAGGACTTCATACCTGTCATCTTCTCCACCCCAAACCAAGTTTTCTTAAGGAGACAGTTGTCTGTCTGTTCTGGCATATGGATGAACCAACAAATGAATGATCTTGACATTAGCATCTGAATCTCACAGAGCATAGATGCTCACCCAGTAAGTTGCTACAGCGGAATCTGAGGCTGGTGTAATTCAGAAACAAACAAACAAACAAACAAACACACATTTAAAGTATTTTCTTGTTTCCTTTTTAGATATGCTGGAAACATTTGGTCTATTTTGTTTTGATTTTTTTTTTTTTTTGAGACAGTGTCTCATTTTGTAACTCTAGCTGTCTTGGAACTCACTATGTAGATCAGGCTGGCTTTGAACTCACAGAGATCTGTCTGCCTCTGCCTCCTGAGTGCTGAGATTAAAGGCGTGCGCCACCACTGTGCTCAGTTTACATTTAGTCATTTGTAAGGATTCTGGCTATTGCCTTCTCTTTGTCTCTCTGCAGCCCCTGGGCTCCCACAGTTGGGGTTGCTCTGTGGTGGATGCCGAGGCTGGGAACTATAGCTCATGGTGAAACAGAGGGTCACAGGGCAGGTTAACCAGAGGTGTGGCTGGTGCTAGAAGAATCCAGCCTTTTCTGGCTTCCCAACACATGCTGCTAAGACTCGATCTTACTTATCAGCTCTACTTGGCTCAACCACACTTGCAGGGTCCCCTAAGTTAACAAGAGGAAAGGGCACAGAGATAGGCAGCCATCGCTGACCTCATTTTCTGTACAGGTCTCAGTTTCCTGTCGTGACCCAACTGGGTTTCTAGCCCGTGCTAGGGTCCCAGTGGTGCTCACCTATGCTCACCCTGTTCCCTTCACTCCTGCCTGGGTATTTCGGGCGCTCTTCTCAAAGCATGATTCTGGAACCAGCGGCATTAAGGGCATGCGGGAACTTGCTAGAAATACCGGCTCTCTGGCTTTACACAGGCGTGTGTCCTGTCCTTCCTGCCTCTCCCACCCCTCAACCCCCCCGCTCCTGAAAAGGAGAAGAAAAGAAAAGGAACTGTTGGGGTAAGGGTCCAGCAGTCTGTGTTTTAACAGGCCACCAGCAAATTCTGACAGTAGTAAAGTTTAAAGATTAGTTACCCATATTCACTCAGACTAAGCAACTGTGGGAGAAGGTTGTCTTGAGACCTCAGGGATCCCCAAAGGGGAGCAACAATCCAGAGATCTCGGGAAGGGTTCAAGAAAACCCAGGGTGCAAAATCTTTAGAGGTTCATAGAGCCCAGTGGGTTGCAACCCCTTGACTGGATGCTCCCTAAACCCTGAGCTAATTTACTCTCTGCCTCATTTCATTAGTTGGTCTAATCAATAGATGCAGGTTTATAAAGTATAGACCCGGGCATGGGAGTGTTTAAGGCTCCTGCTGCCTCTATTAAACACACCGACTCTTCCCAGCGGAAAGAGGGCTGTACTCTTTCCCTAGCCCTGTTTCCTGGATTTCTATTCTGGTTGGTGTGGCCATGGGTCATGAAGAAACAGGGACTCCCAGGGTCACTGTCTTGCGTACTTTTAAGGGGTACCACTGTGCAATGCAACATGTCTGACCGCTGGTGGCAGCCCTGAGAACCCTTACTTCTCACCCGTGATTCAGAAGGCACCCCTCTTTTCTACCCTCTTTCTCCTCTTGGCTCCACAAGTGGACAGGAAGCCCTGCCAATGTGCCCATTAGAAAGGTGACAGGAGCTGGGCAGTGATGGCGCACGCCTTTGATCCCAGCACTTGGGAGGCAGAGGCAGGCAGATCTCTGTGAATTCGAGGCCAGCCTGGGCTACAGAGTGAGTTCCAGGAAAGGCACCAAAGCTACACAGAGAAACCCTGTCTCAAAAAACCAAAAAACCAAAAAAAAAAAAAAAAAAAAAAAAGAAGGGTGACAGGGATTTTGTAGTAGGTGTCTCTATTTCCCAGCAAGCCCGACAGTCCCAAGAGTCTCCAGAGTAAATTTCTTGCAGCCATCCTGGCTCCTGCTGCTTCTGTGTCCCTTGTGGAGGGGACCCATCATCTGAGCACCGATATCCCTCCCTCCCACACTTCCTTACTGCCTCTGCACAGGCGCCATGCCTGCACGGCAGCCCTCCATCCATCCTGGTCACTCAGAGGCCTCTGAAAGTATGCCTGTCAATATAATGCACGGCCTGTTGAGGGGAAGTGACATTTTGAATAGTGGACACTTTCCAGGGAGCATTCATCCTGGGTCAGCCTCATGATAAATAAATACATTTGGCATCTGAAGTCAGAAGCCACGCTATACAGATTGAAGTCTTAGACGCATATTCCATGGGCTGGGGTGACATGGTGGAGGCAGGGTGTGAGAGAAATGGGGAGAGAGAAGACCCTGGGGCCGGATTTGGGGGCACATTTATTCCCTTTCTTCCTGGCATCTCTAGGGAAGGCAGGAAACAGAAGGAGGGTGCTCCACTCAATACCCAAACCACAAAAGGGTCCCTACTTCCTCTGCTCCTTCCTGTTTCTCACCTGTCCCCTGCCTCCCCCAAACCCCAGTACCCATCTTAATTACCCATAACAGTGCCCTATACAAAGTATTTATAAGGCTTACTATGTTTGTCTTCCCGCTCCTATTAATAAAGTCTCGGAATGTAGGGAAGAAATATGGGCGGGTGACAGGGTTTTTAATGGTGCCTCACCTTAAATGCATTTTAAAATATGTAAATCAATAAAAAAATTATTTGTAATAGCAGTCTAAGAGTGCTGGTTAGCCTGGCGCAGAGTGAAATGCATGCTACAAGCCCTATTACCATACATCCTGGGAGCTGTAGTTAGGATTAATCTGTCAAAGGGGATGGTTTAGTGTTGATGAATATGACATGTGACCATTAACGATGTTGATTTTATCTCCCGAGATTAGCATGATTTACTTCGGATGGATAATAATGTCATTTGCTTGATGCAGTAGATCTGTTTACGAGCTGATTAAATTGTAAGGCCTTGCCTCATTTCATGCTATTTGGTTTACAGCTTCATTACCACAATCACAAAAGCTGGGGAAATGTCCCACACTCCACGTCACAATAAATCACCGCTTCACGTTGCCGGGATGGATTTGAGCAGTTCTGCCCAGCGTGGACCATTCTTGGCTCCCCACTAATCTATGATCCAGAATACATTAGGGGGGTCTTTGGGAGCATGAGAGCAAGATGGGGCAGGGATCTGGGTGGATCTTTTTCCCTGAGATGAAGGAAATCCTCAGGTAATTAGCTGTAACAAATTATCTTATTATTTAGACAGTGGAGTAATTTTGTTGCAAGGGATGATCAACACAAATAGGTAAAAGAGGCAGAGGAGAGCATGGAGACAAATGTCACCGTTGGCCCATGATCCTTTGTTCTGTGTGAGGAGCTGTCTGCAGCCAAGGTGTACGAGGCGCTGTGCCTAGGCACTTGGCCCTGCCCAGCCGTCTTCATCCCGGTGTGGAGAAATGAGTGTTGACCATCACTCTAGGTACCTCTGGGTGGGAAGTGGGTGATGGAGGGCTGCAGCACCACCTGGCATGTGGTGATCCTTTAACTTCACCAGATCTCACAACCACCAGGTGGTAGTCATTGTCTAGTCTGTGTGGGGACAGGAAGGAGGCTTGTGAGGTGGAAGATAGGGCCGTGTATCCCTTTCCAAGCTGCAGATTAGAAAACACGAATCTCAAGTGACTGCCCACACGTCTAGAATATACACAGGGCTTTGAGCTCCTGGCACCTGCTGAGTTTTGCTCTTACTCCATGAGGTTGAGACCATTACTATCATCTTAGGTTGTGGATGGGGAAACTGAGGCTTGGGGGCGATTCGGTCAAGGTCACAGAGCTGGAATTGGAACCCAGGAAGTGGGGCTCTAGCATTCTGATGTAGACGATGCTGACACAGACCTTGCTGTTGGCCTAAAGAGGAGGACGCGTCCTTGGGGTTTCAGCTTCTGGCCCTGAGTCTGAGCCTGTCGCCCAGAATGGGTCCTGTTCACTGGATTCAGAGCACTGGCACCAACTCTCCAGGGGGAGTCGCAACACCATCAAGGAGGCTGCAAGGCAGCATTTTCAAGGCAGGTGCTTTAGGAAGAGAAAACAGTTGTTCACAGGGCGAAGGTGATTCTTCCACAGAGCTCAGCATCTCCATAAGACAGCAAGGGGTCCTGGAGAGTAAACATGACCCCCTGAAGACCCTGAAGAAAAGGGAGCGTCCTTCTGAAGGTCTATGTTATTACTCCTGAGCTTGAGGGTTGGCTCTCAAGTGTGTGCATCATGCAACCTGAACCCAGAACCCATCATTGTCCCCTAGACAGAGGTCAGCCATCTGGATCTGTGTTGATGGCCACTCTCTCTGCAGCTCAGACCCCAGTATTTCCTGAGTTCTGTGCACCTCCTTGTCACACACCTTCCCAGGCAACCTCAGTCACTTTGTGCCACAGTCACTCAGTTTCCCAACCTCTTGGTCACTTACTTGGCTCTTTGGTCATTAACTGAACAGCCATGCACAAGCCTGGACTCTTGGCCAGGTATTCAGCTACTTAATCACCCTGTATCTCACTGGCTCTTCTGCTCATCCGTCAGCTATTCCTTGAACATGTACTCTGTCCCCCTCTCCCCTTGGGCTCAGGGTTGCTGGGGATAAAGATCTTGGAGGTGGCAGCCTCATCCTCAGTCTATCGGCTGCTTAACTGATCGACCAGCCAATCCACATGTTAGCTGTTTGACAGGGGGCCTCCCTCTCACCCTGGCTGTGCTAGTCCTAACTCTGAACTAGTCTTCAGAGGGTTTGGGAGACCCTAAAGATTCCAGGAGGGGGCGCCTTTGAGCTATGGAAGGCTACAGCTTAGGACTCCTCTGGTTCCTCTCCAGGCTTGTTCCAAAGAGGCCTCTGTTCAGGCCTTCTGAGTTGTGGGGTGGGGACATGGTGTCTGCTCCCAAGAACACTGAGGTCCCTGTGTCTTAGACTCCCTATCCTCTCTTGATGATAGTGAAGACACATTCTCAACTCACAAATAATCACACACACACACACACACACACACACACACACACACACACATACACTCACACACTGTTACTTGGGTCTGTCTCAAGGCAAGCATGCCTTCCCACTGCAGCCAAGCTCCATACACAGACACTTATACTATTGCCACACCCACCCAAAGACCCAGGGATTCCAGAACACAGTTTTCTTTGACATCTTTCCTTGTACTGAATGCCTACACAGCCACCCCCACATCCCAGCACCCCAGTAATACTTTGGCTATATAACCCTGCATGGCTCCCCATAGCTCCTGCTGAGTGCATTCTCCAAGTCAGAGGAAATTTGAGGCTCAGTACTTTTATCTCCATCGACTGTGATGCCTCCACCTACCCTCCCATTTCTGGTCCTCTGGGTTGTCATCAGTCTGCCTCTCTAAATCTGACCTCTCTTCCTCACATAGCATCTTGAATGAAAGTCAAGTGTGCTTCTGGGAGCACAAAGACCTTGAAGTCTTTGGTGCCCAGAATCCCTGACCCGTGCCTCCTGACTAGCCCTCTTGGCTCCTGGGGGTGGAGATAGATGCCTGGGATTAGTGGGGGCCATCCAGGTACCCCGAGGTGGGTTTAAGCAGTGAGGTGGAATGGGGAGCTGGGAACTCAGATACAGTATGGTAGAGCTGCTAGAGTGGGAAGAGCAGGATGAAGTCAGGCAAGGGTCTGCGGTGGGTAGGCTACCTCTTCTCTGTGCGGTGGAGCGGTTTCTTGAGTGAGAAATGAGATTCCGGGCTCTGACAGTTATCTGTTGCTACGAGTAAAGGCCCCCAGGTTTCAGGACTTTAAAACACAAACATTTATTTTGTTCTTTGATCTCCAGTTGGGCTATGGCATTGTAGGGAAGGTTTGGCTCCCCCTCAGTTCTACTCAGAGTCAGGAGCGGTGGCCCCAAAGCAGGGAAGGAATTGCTAGGGTCTTCTTTACTCTGGTTTGGCAGTAAATGGGGCCTTGCCAGGCAGGTGGCTGGCCACCCCCACACGTTTGCTGGGTGTCTTCACAGTGTGATGACTGGGGCGAGGCGAGCGGGTACATGGATACATGGATGGTGCCTGTAGGTTAGAGTACAAGCAGTGAGAGGCCCTTCTGCTTCACACTCAGCCTTAGTTCCACTTCCTTCCGTCTCTGGGGACAGAACACCCTCACCCACCTTCAGCTCTCTCTTCCCCATGGAGTTCTCAAGTGCACACCTCCAGTTTCGACCTCACGCAGGCATCAGAAACTCAACCCATCCAAACCATGCATAGGGACTCATGTCTGGAAGGAATCTCAATGCAAGAGAAGTTGAGGCAGGAGGATTCCAATGAGTTTAAGGCCAGCTTGGGCTATGTAGTGGGTTCTAGTCCAGCTGGGGCTACAGGGTGAGACCCTGTCTCAAAATATCACTATCAAGGCTGGAGAAATGGCCCAGCAGTTAAAGGTGCATACTGCTTTTGCAGAGGACCTCAGTTCAGTTCTCAGCACCCACACTGGCTGCTCACCCCCCCCATAACTTCAGCTCCACATGCATCATCCCCAGAGGGAGGAGATGGGCTGATGACACAGTAGCCTTGTCCGGGGGTCTCTTGATTCCCATGGCAACGTGGCCTTCGCTTTCTCTCCAGCTCTGTCCTTCTTCCAAGACAGTCCTCTGTGCCTCCTCGCTTTCTCCCAGAACTGTCCTTTCTTTGCTTGCTCTGTGGTTTCTGACTGGGACCAGTCACATCTTCTCTCGGAGCCACTGGAACTCCAAAAACTGATGTCTGTCTCCCACCTCCCACTATTCTGTCCCATTTTGTCATTCCCCTGCTCAAGGACTGTTGATGGCTCCCTAGTGCCTATCGAAGACCTTGGCTTAGGTATCACTGGTCTGACTTTCTCCTTGTTTCTCCTATCCTGACTTTCTGCCCATCAAATGCCTGTTCATCGTTGAAGCCGCCACCTCTCTGATGATTTCCACAACTTCCTGTTGGGATGAACGGGACTTGTCCTTGTCACACCGCTGTCACAGCCTGCCTGAGGCAACAGCTGTTTCTGAAACCACAGCACCGGACAGTGAGCTGTTTGAGGACTGAGACCACGTCTTGGCCATTTTCTCACTGCCTCCATGCCAAAGACAAGGCTATGTATACAGCAGGTGTTCAACACAGGATTTCCAGTGGATACTCGCTGTCCAGGACTGGAGACTCAGCACTCTGCTAGGCTCTAGCCTTCCCATAGGCATGCAAGTGGTCTTTCTTCTTGGCTTGTAGAAAGCCCCAGGGAGGTTCCCTTCCCATACCTTCTGCATCTGGAGCATCCCCAGGGAGGTACCCTTCCCACACTTCCTGC
>CABHPP010134426.1:17488-28260 GCA_902168425.1 Peromyscus attwateri
CTGCATCTGGAGCATCCCCAGGGAGGTACCCTTCCCACACTTCCTGCATCTGGAGCATCCCTAGGGAGATACCTTTCTCACACCTTCTGCATCTGGAACATGCCCAGGGAGGTACCCTTTCCATACCTTCTGCATCTGGAGCATCCCAGGGAGGTACCCTTCCCACACCTTCTGCATCTGGAACAACATCTCCTGACATTATGTAGGCTCCAGGGCATGAACCCGTGAGTAGAAGAAGAGATATTTTTTAAAAAAATAATTTATTTATTTTTATTTTATGTGCATTAGTGTTTTGCCTACATGTATGTCTGTGTGAGGGTTTCAGATCCTCTGGGACTGGAGTTACAGACAGTTGTGAGCTGCCATATGGGTGCTGGGACTTGAACTCAGGCCCATGCTCTTAACCACTGAGCCATCTCTCCAGCCCCCAGAACAGACTTATAGAAAGAACTGTAGGGTAAGGCTCAGTTGCCTTTCATCTCAGCCCTAACATTTATCGGCTGTGTGACTTCAGGCATGTTACTTAACCTCTCTGTACCTCAGTTTCTCTCTTAACATAATGCATATCTTCCAGAGAGCTTGTGGGAGTTGGAAAGATAATAGGTTAAAAGCATTTCATATCATGCTTACTGTGAAGAAAATACTCAATGGCAATAATCATTCTGATCTTATTTCTTCCTAGTGCGGTAGGAAGACCCCAGGGCAGGCTACATTCTAAGCCTGGCCCACTGGAGTCCTTGCTGGAGGGACGGAGGCACAAAGTCCGCTGTGTATTGTCACACTGCCCCTTCCTCCACCTCCCCTAAGCCATTTGCCGGGTGGATCCAGAGGGCGCAGGAGAGGAAGATGGGAGGGAGAGAGGAGCTGGGTTAAATCAGAGCTGGGCAGTCCATATCAGTAGCCAAGGGTCCAGTGTCGGGGGCACAGAGCAGGCTGCAGGACTTCCATGTAGCTGAGGGCTCGTCGCCGCCGTGTGAGCCGGGCTGCCAGAGTCACCCTGCAGTGCGTGGTCTAGAACCGGGTGAGAGGAGGGGTACCCCAGTGGGGTTAGAGAAGGAGGCCACCCACTCCCTGAATGGTCACTCAGTGAGTTCCTGGCAGTAGACTGGTGTCTTCCTTACTAGCAGGGAAGTGACTTCTGCTTCCACGGAATGGCCCTGGGGCACGCTGGTTAAAAAAAAAATGTCCAGAAAATTGCTCTCTGGGAAACAAATGCTTTTGTTTTGTATTACAACGTTTGGCTGACTCTCTCAGTGTAAACACTCCCAGCCTGATCAAGCTATCCACATAACAGGGCTGAGTGAGGCGTGGGGGAAGATGGGCCTAGTCTTCGCTTGGGCCAGCAGAGCTGATTCTGGCACAGCTGTGCGGCTTCCACATAAGGAGAAGGAAAGGCCAGTGTGCTGCACGGCGAAACACAGAACCAGCGGCCTCAAAAGAACCCTAGCTCTGCCTTCTCTTGGCTGTGCAATCTTGACTGAGTCATTTCGTCTCCGCCAGGGCCTCAGTTTTCTCATCTGAAAAGTGGGGCTAATGTCAGTTCTGAGGGTCAGGTGATGGTGACTCCTGGCCTGTGGGTTGACCTAAACATTACTATTACTGATAGCCACGGAGAAGATTTGAAATGTCCTCATGGTCATTCAGAAATTCAGAAAGGAAAACCTAGAATTCCTCAGGGGGATTGTCTAGGCTTGCTTTTTTTCTATTGAAATATTGGAGTTTCTTCAAGACTGAGACCATGCATTTATTTATTTGTTCCTTTTTGAAGTGCCTGGGATTGAACCCACAGCATTGAACATACTACGTGTTCTATCACAGAGTCTCTAATCCAGAATTTTAAATCTACAGGCCCAGGAATTAACTGGAATTATTCCTGTACACGTGCCCTCCGTTCTAGGGAAAGGGGCCATGGCACACCTGAGGTTCTTTAAAAAGTGCCTGCAGGTTTTCAAACTACCCTGAATCCCTCAAAGGCTTTAGAGCCCCTGGCATGGAGAAGTGTAGAGTCTCCACCCCACAGGAACCACCCGAGAGATTCTGCAAGAGAGGAAGGGATTAGAAAGTATAAGAACAGCCGGGTGGTGGTGGTGGTGGCGGCGGCGGCGGCGGCGGCGGCGGCGGCGGCGGTGGCGGCGCACGCCTTTAATCCCAGCACTCGGGAAGCAGAGGCAGGGAGATCTCTGTGAGTTCGAGTCCAGCCTGGAGGCAGGGCCTTTAACAGAGTGAGTTCAGGAAAGGCACAAAGCTACACAGAGAAACCCTGTCTCGAAAAACAAAACAAAACAAAAAAAGAAGAAAGAAAAGAAAGAAAGAAATAAAGAAAAGAGAAGAAAGTATAACAACAACAACAAAAACAACAAAAACGTCAAGGGGCATCAGGCGACAGCTGAGAGTCCAGCGTGCCCTCCCTTCTTGACATCAGAAGTTGGAGAATTCTTATACTTTCTAATCCTTTTCCACTGTCCCGTCTCCAGTCTCCAGGAACTCAGTGGTAGCCTGTCCCTGCTTGTTCCTCAGCCGTATACCTCCTCAGTCTGTGCTGCTCTTTCCGGAGTGGGCCTCCTCTTGCCTCACCCTGGGGGGCCCTGAAGAGGGGTGAGGTGTGTGTGCTCCACGGGCCACTGTTGGGTGGGTGATCAACACCACCCGCCTCCCACGGCAATGACGAGTGCCGCCGTTTCTCTTCTGAACTGTGTTTTGTTTCCCGAGGTCAGTCCAAAGACGAGTCCCAGTGGGCTCCTGTGTGAGTGGGAGGCTGCGTTTCAGGTTCTTATCCATTACCCGGAGGATGGAGGCAGGGCCTTTAACAATGTTGCTTCCTCGCCCCCACTGGCGCACGCCTTTAATCCCAGCACTCGGGAGGCAGAGCCAGGAGGATCTCTGTGAGTTCCAGGCCAGCCTGGACTACCAAGTGAGTTCCAGGAAAGGCGCAAAGCTACACAGAGAAACCCTGTCTCGAAAAACCAAAACAAACAAACAAAAAACAAAACAATGTTGCTTCCTTTCCACCAATCCGGCTTTTTACTTTTATTTATTTGCTTATTTTTGTGAGGCCGGGGATCAGCACCAGGGCCTCAAAAATACCCGACAAGCCCTTCACCATGGAATTTTGTCCTTAGCCCCTTTAATTTATATTTTAAAGCTGTTTATATGTAAAATTTATATTTTGCCCAAGTTGGTCATGAACTCATGACCTGCCCCACCTCAGCCGGTTGAGTAGCTGGGATTATAGGCATGTCCTCCTGTCCTAGCTTGTTTTCTTTATAATTGTTGTTTGTGCGATGTATGTGCGTCATATGTATGAGTATAGGTGCATGTGTGCCATGCATGACCGGTGTATAGAGGTCAGAGGACGGCCTTGGATGTGGCTTCTTGCCTTCCAACTTGTTTGAAACAAGGTCTTTAGTTCACTGCTGTGTACTCCAGGCTAGTGCCCGTGAGCTGTTGGGGATTCTCCCAGACTGCCCCCTGCCCCATCTCACTGCAGGAGCACTGGGGTTAGCACCACATCCAGCTTTACATGGTTTCTGGGGACTTGAACTCAGGTCCTTACATTTGGGCTGCAAGAGCTTTATCTATGGGGTTATCTCCCAATAATAAGATCCATTGTATGTGGATTACAGGGCACAATGAATGAGTCTCCAGTCGAAGTTTTTGTTTTCTTTCTTTCCTTCCTCTGTGTGTGTGTGTGTGTGTGTGTGTGTGTGTGTTGCACACTTGTACATGTGAAGAACCAAGTTTGATGTCAGGAAGTCTTCCTCCCCCATTGTCTTCATTGAAGCAGAGTCTCTCAGTTGAACCTGGAGCCTCGCCAATTTCGCTCATCTGGCTAACCAGTTCACTCCAGAGATCCCCTGTCTCTGCCTTCATGGGCTAGACTAGCAGGCAGGCTGATGCCTTCCAGCCTGGACTGTCCATTTACACTCCGAGAGAAAATTTATCTTCCTTATACCACTATGTAGGGGGTTTTGTTACTTACAGCAAGTGAAGTTTCTAACTAATGCATTGAAGTTGGCCTGGGCCTAGGTTTTGAGTTCAAACCTTCCAAGTTCTCTATGGCCATGCTCCTTTGTGTTCTTCAAGCCCATTGGAAGCAAAATTTCCCCTAAGAGGACCAACCGTTGCATATTTCTTTTTTAACAAATTTAATTGTGTGTACACGTGTTACACAAATGTAGGTGCACATGCTGATGCATGGACAAAGGACATGGGGTGTAGGGTGTGCCACTCTTCTGCCTTATTCCCTGGAGACAGTCTCTCACTGGAGCCGGAGCCCCGAACTCAGGTCCTCATGCTTATTCAGGAGGGTGTCTTGCCTAGCCCGGCTTTTCCCTCTCTCCTTTCTGTCCCCCTCCCTTCCTCTAACATGTATCCACACCTGTTATGTTCTATGGACTGTGCTCGCTGAGGAGATGTAGCTTTCCCCATTAACTCAGCCTCCAGACTTGGTGGACAATATAAAGAATGGCTGAGGCTGGGGATAGAATTCAGTTGGTAGTTCATGCCTAGTATGTCCCGGGTCGGATCTCCAGGACTGCACAAACCAGGTATGGTAGTGTAATCCCAGGACTCAAGGAGTGGAGGATGGAGGGCCAGAATGTAAGGTCACCCTTGCCTACACGGGAGTTCAACGCCAGTCTGGGTACGTAAGACCCTGTCCTACAAAAAAGCACCTAGAAGATATGAGATGCTTCTGACACAGGACCCAGAGGCTCCTACCTGTTCTGAACTGAAAAATCTCCCTGAGCAAGGACTAGCTTCCATGGTAACAGAAGGCACCATGCAAGCTTCCAATGGAGGGAAGCAACCAATTGACCTACCCATCTATGATGCCTCTGAACCATAACAATGACCAGCATGGCATGACATACCATTATAGGATCCCATCATCCCATCCCGGTAACGGCACACATACACTGGCAGGAATCAGTAGCTCTCTAGTTGGATCTAAGGCCCACTCAACAAGTGGGAAATCATGCGTGGTACTGGAAACCAAACCAATGACAAGAGGCTAGTGGGCTCCTGGATCTTGCAGGAGAACCTACAATCACCACTTTACTAAACCAGCAGCACCCTCACTGCATTCTAAGTATTTGTCCTTATACCCCTCAGATATGCATAGTCCTCATTCCTCATCAAGGAAACTTCTCTTTGCAACAGATGGAGACAATTACAGAAAACTACAGCCAATCAAAATGCAGAGAACGAGGGACCAGTGGTGCCCAGGACCAGTTAATACATCGACAACACAATTTCTGCACCAAGGCTCAGGGATCATAGTAGAAAAGGAGACCAAAAGAGGGTAAGAGCCAGAGGAACAGGGAGTTTGTGTTGAGATTGTGTCTCCTAAAAACAGGTCAGAGAAATGATGAGGCCCATGAAGTTTCATCAACATGGCTGCTTAAACAAAATCTGAACAAAGATTCCAACAGACATGCTAACATGGATGCAAGAAAGCTCACAAGGCCTCAATTCTAGACAAAGAACTGTAGGCAACTAAGGAACGCTGAGAGTGGGTGGAATAGTCATCCCAATTCACCATCCAATACCAAGTGCTCATCCCTGAAATCATATATATATGTAAGTAACATTATGCAGACGTGTGTGTGTGTGTGTGTGTGTGTGTGTGTGTGTGTGTAGCAACTAAATAAAAAGTAGCCATGGAGAGCGAGAGGTGCATGGGAAGGATTAGAGGGAGGAAATAGAAGGGGGAACATGATGTAAGAATATTTTAATTTCAAAAATAAAATATATGTATTACAAAAAAGAAAAAGGTATTTGGCAGTGGCTAGGCAGGAGCTACAGGAGGCAAGGGCGAAAAACATTAGCTATAGTAAGGACCCAGGGAGCTTTCCGAAGGTAGAGTGGAAACAGTTTGGCCTGAGGTCAAAAGTAGGAGTATTGAGTTAGGAGTATGAAAAAGAGGGTGTGGTGAAGGCCCAGCTTGCACTGCTGTGTGACACACACGTCTTTGTTTGCCTTCTGCTCCTCACTTGTGAAATGGAGAAGGTAACAGAGAGTATGGAAAATTATGAAGGCTGTACATCCAGGAGCATTAGTGTTTGGGGCAGTGTGCCATTCACCTGTGTCCACACAGCCCTGGGTCACTTTTGGAGATGAACGTCACCATTACGTATGTCTTATTTCTGACCACAGAACTGTGGAGAAATCCCAGTCAAAGTCGGTCTCCTCATCCCTGGCCCTGCGGCCTGTATACCTCTACCATCACCTTTAGGTTACATGCAGAGGAATGCGAAAGGAAGGAGTAGGTGGGTGGGGAAGCCTAGAGGTGAGTATTCAGAGAATTTCCTTTTTTTTTTTTTTTGACAGAATCTCACTAGGTAGTCCTGATGACCTGGAACTCACTGTGTAGACCAGGCTGGCCTTGAACTCACAGAGATCTGCACGCCTCTGCCTCCTGAGTGTGGAGATTAAAGATGTGGCCACTAGGCCCAGCCTAGTATTGAGAGACTTTTGAGGGGCGGTCTATTATTCACTTTTCTTGTTGCTATGATAAAGTACTTGGCAAAAGCCACTTGAGGGAGGAAGGGCTCATGGCGGCTCACAGTCTGAGGGGACACAGTTCATCACGGCAGGAAGATATGGCAGCTCCAGCGTTCTCCGTAGTGGTGGAGGAATCTGCTCACATCTGAGCATATCAGAAAGTAGAGAAAGATCGGAGAGTGGGGTGGGCTATAAACCTCAAGGCCCCTCTGCAGTATCTTACCTCTTCCTGTCAGGCCCCACCTCCTGAGGAGGTCCGCATCCTCTCTAGACAGCAGCAGCTGCTGGGCAGGAAGTTCTCACACGTGAGTCTTGAGGGCACTTCACACTTACACTCTAACAGAGACAGAGAGGGAGGAAGGCATTCCAGGGAAGGACTGTGTAATTGGCTTGACTGAGTAGGAGTTTGGGGTCTAGCTAGCAAGCAGAGGGTTTGAACTGTGAGGAACAGCGAGTGACACAGGATAGATCAGAAGATGAACCATGAATCTAGGCACCCCGGAGAAGCCACTGGGTCCGAGGGAGCCACAGACAGCTCTTCAGTCTTTACTGAGAGCCACAGTGGGCCGGGTAGGAACTTGACACTTCACTTTTTTTTATTATTGTTGCTTTTTTTTTTTCCATGCTGACAATCAAATTCAGGCCTTGCATGTGCTAGGCACAGGTTCTACCACTGAGCTGTGCCCAGCCCTTAAATTGATTATTTTATCTGAAGCTCCTAATAGCCCCCGGTAGGTTGGTATCCATGTCCCCATTTTACTGATGAGAACGTGGAAGACAAGAGAAAGTGAATCATAGAATAAAGCCAATGTGGAGCTAAGAGCTCGGCTCATTCAGCCCCGAAACAATCTTTTCTACCGTAGCATATGGCTTTAAGCTGTTCTTACTTTGAGAATGTTTCCTACTGCCAAGCCAGGCCAGGCTCCAAAGTTGTTTTACAGAAACACCCCACACCGGCTCACTCCCCATCCCACTCCCACTCCAGGCACACTCTGGGATCAGTGCCTCTTGGACTTTTGGATATCTCATGCCAGGGGAGGTGGAGAGCCAGGCCGTGGTCTGGTGGAAATGAATTCACATATTCCGCTGGCTCACAGATGCCAGCCCAGGAACAGGTTGAAGCCTTGAGTGGAAGTGACTGACATCTGAGGAGATAAAGTTGCAGGATGTCTGTAGTCATGTCAGTATATGGGGGTGGGGGTCGGGGAGGACTGGGGAGAGCAGAGAGGAAACTAGACTGCGCATGGGTTGACAGTTACTGAGGCTGGATGAGGGCTCACGGGAGTCCATTACACTGTTCCTCCTAACCTCTGCGTTTGGAAAATCTCCATAATAAAAACTTAGATAACTCAGAGGACGCCCCTTCCCCAGTACCCAACCCTATACCAGATAAGTCAATCTCTGCTTTCAGGCTTTGTCCTATTTAAAAATCTCTGGTAGGGGCAGCCAAGGTGAGAATCCTGCTTACACTCCATTTACACTCTAAAGCCTCAAGGTGGAGTCCTGTCCAGCCTCAGCTTCTTCATTTGGAAAAAAGGGGTCAAGATTCTAACGACCCCATGGTGGTGTTGAGACAGTTAGATAGAGTGAAAGGTAGCAGATGTGAGGTCACCACCCACAACAAGGACCCTGACTGGGTCCTTCAGCATCTCCACCAGAGGGACGTGTGTTGGATAGATTTGAATTGAGAAGACAGCACGGGCTTTGCCCTGTGGCCTTACCATTGGCTTCCTGGACTTTGCCTTAGTAGTTTCTCCATGAAAGACAAGTAGAGGGACCCCAAGGGGTTCCTGTGGAAGCTGGGCGTGGGGGCACACGCCTTTAATCCCAGCACTTGGGAGAGGCAGGTAGATCTAAGTGAGTTTGCCGCCAGCCTGGTCTACAAAGCGAGTTCCAGGACATCCAGGAGAAACCCTGCCTCAGACAGACAAAAAAAAAAAAAAAAAAAAAAAAAGGCTCCCGTGGGCTGTCTCCGGGCCTCACCCCAAAGGACCCTGGGTCCCTCACTGTATCTCGGCTGCCTGCTTCAGGCAGGACATGCTTGCAAAGTGAAGAGCAGGCCGGACAAGAGAGACCTGCTGAAGCCTTGAGAGTGGCAGTGGGAGTTTTTCAAGAATAGGAGGGTCCTGGGAAGCCTGTACCAACCCTTGGGAGATGGGGAAGTGTGTGTGTGTGTGTGTGTGTGTGTGTGTGTGTGTGTGTGCACAACCCGCAGAACTGGAAGCTACAAACGGTAGAAGAGGAGCAAGGAGATGGTTCGCAGCAAACAAGGAGTGAGGAGTGACAAGGAGGGGACCCCTGAAAGTAGGAGGGGTGAAGGCGGCTTGGGGTCCTGGGATGACCGCCCAGTCTGAGGCCTTTGAACTGGCCTGGGTTCCTGGTATTTTCCCGGCTGTTGGGATCCGCAGCGCCGCCTGGTGGACACGCTCGCGGTGCAGGCTCCAGAGGCTGACTGCTGGTGCAGGGGCTCTGTCCCCTGCTGCTGAGAGAGGGCTGAGAAGAGGAGGAGGGGACCGCTCCAGGATGCCGCGGGGAGGGGCGTGTGTCTCTCCTGGGAGGCTCGAGAACTGGGCCCAGCCCGCAACACATACGGACACCCTGCATCCTTTTGCTCTGTGCAGGAGTGACTTGGCCCACCCCACATGTCGGGGAATCCTTCCTGCCCCTAGCCCTGAAGCTCTGGAATTCTGCTGCCTAACATCTCCCGGAAGAGGGTCTCATTAAAGTTTTTAAGAGGTTTTATTTTGGTTAATAAAATGCCAGGAAGGGGCATGAAGGCCCGAACGTCCCAGTTGTCTTCCCGAACGTCCCAGGCTTGAATTCCAGAAATGTTTAGGCCTTCCCTGTTTGAACGGGTTCTGGCGGGAAAGCCGTAGTGGCCCAAGGACCCCTGCCCAGTGCAAGGCCATGGTGGGAGAAGCCTGTGGGTCCCAGTGCCAGCGGCCTGTGCCTGGTGCTGGTGAGAGGTTAGACAGCGGCCTGGCTTTCAGATCCTACGTCACGGGCCCTGGGGTCTGGACGCTCTGGTGGCATCATCTCCTCCCCAACCTGGTGGTGGTGGAGTTTATCCAAACACCCGGGGATGGTGAGCCATCGCGTGCTCAAGAGTTCTCGAGAAGCCCAGGCCAGCCTCGTGTCTCTCCTCGGGACCAGAGCGGCAGTAGGGCCGCATTGTTCCTTCTACAGCACCAGCTCCGGTGCCAGGGTCTCAGGCTGCCAGGCTGCACCCTCCGGGGAAGCAGCAGGGAGGCCAGAGAGTCTTCACAAAGTCTGCTCCGGCGGCCTTCGGGAGGCGGCCTTCGGGAGGCGGCCGGGTCCGCTCTGCGTGCCACCCGGGAAAAGGTCCCGCAGCCGTTAGACTGGTGCTAAGGAAAAGGATGGGAAAAAAAAAAATCTCAAAAGCCACCAAGTCCTGTGTAAATGGCACCCGGGCCCGGGTGGCTGTTCCACACAAGGCCTGAAGTGGTGGGTAGACTCTGTGCGTGCCCCAGAGGCGACAGAGAGAGCTGGTGCCGAGGGAAGCCAGAAGCTCGGGGAACCCAGAAAGTCTTGACTCCAGGAGGACGCTCTCTGGGGTGCGCGCTCTGGGCTGCTACTCTCTGGTCCCAGGATCCCACCGAAGAGCGACCTGGGCCCAGAGTTCCGAACAGCTTTACAGCTCCAGCCAGAGCCTCCTGGTCCCGCTGTGACCGGGGCATTCCTGATGCTGTTCCGCCCTTGCTTCTGGCTGCCGGGTGGTGAGGCTCAAATTGCGGAGAAGGGAGAGCTCCGCAGGGATCCACACCCGGATCCTGCCTGCGCGGATGCCCCAGAACAGCACAGATTTGCTCCCTCGAGGCAGAGCGGCACCGCCAAAACCTTTGCTCTGCGGAGTTTAAAAGGGGTTTCTTCCGGGTTCCTAGTCCGGGAACGCACTCTTGCAACCCCAGCTGGGCTACTGCACCCACTGCGGAGCGATCCGACAGGGAAAACCAGCCTCGGTGCAGGCCTGCCACACGCCCCGACTCCAGCAGGAGGAAGGAGCCACCCGGGGGGGGGGGGAAGGGTGGGAAAGGGGTTTAGGGTCATTCAACTACCTCTAGGTTAAAAAAAAAAAAAAGCGCAGAATTCACTTTGTTCCCGAGGGACAAGGAGGTCCTGCGTGCTCTCTCCAGGTCAGCAAATGCATCCCTATCCCCGCTAGTCTATTTGGGCCGCCTGCCCCGAGCCGGGGATGCTTGCAGTGTGAAGAAGGGAACAGACAAGCAGTCACGCGTCCCCGGGGGCTC
>CABHPP010134427.1:7432-37762 GCA_902168425.1 Peromyscus attwateri
AGAGAGAGAGAGAGAGAGAGAGAGAGAGAGAGAGAGAGAGAGAGAGACAGACTCATGTAGGTGTAGATGTTTTTGTTCTAAGGACTATTTTATGGAGTTGGTTATCACATTCCATGTTTATAGGGTCTGTGAATGGAACTCAGGTAGTTAGTATTTATGTGGGGCACATCTTTACTTTCTGAGCTACCTCCACAGCTTGTTTGCAGCTCAGCATTGTAAAAACTGGTTAATTATATGAGATGGTGATTAGTGATATAATGTGAACAGGTGGTGACAGAAGAGATAGGATACAGCTGTAGGAAAATCTCACATCTCTGAACCCACATAGTTAAAATAGAAAGAAACAACAGAATGCCACTAATTTACTTTCTATTTTGTAAAGCCGAGGTCATACATGCCTTTTGGCTTCTAAAGATGACTATTTTTGACCATTTCAACTTTGGATCCTAATTATGCGCTAGGAATTGCTGGTAATATTATCAACTCAAGTATCATTTGCAGGTTGATATGGGGGGGTTGTACAGTTTTAAAAGTAAACATGTTTAAATGATTATGGAACTAAAGATCTCTTTCTCTTTTTTACTATTCATATTAGTTTCTCTACATGAACAGAACCAACAGAACAAATGTACAAAGAGAAAGATGGGGTTTCTTAACTCATCTTATATTGAAACGGTAACACCTGTGTCAACCTGAGAAGATGAGAAGCCGGGAATGGTTTGGTCCTTGAGATTGGATGCCTCAGCTCATAATGCCTGGCTCACAACAGAAAGGTCAAGAACCTGGTAATGGCCCAGTTCAGAAAGCTGAGTATCTCAGCTGTCTAAATCTGGTGCCAAAGACTGGAGTACTCCTGTAGAAATGCAGGTCCTCATTCAGCCTCAGAAGCGTGGAAAAGTGGTTCTGTTCTAAACAAATGAACCCATGATAGTAGAATCCAGGTGCATTATTGGGACAATAGTGAAGGACAAGCAAGCAAAAGATGAATAGTTTCCCTCCTCCCTGCTCTTTTTATCTAGTCCTCTACTAGAAGATGCCACCATGTCTGTGCTGTGCATCATTTAAGACATCAAGACACTTCCTCAATTGAGGGTGATTCTAAGTTGTGGCAAGTTGACACTTGAAATCATCATACTATCTAATGCGGCTTGGAGAATACCAGTCTACTTGAGTAAGGTAAAAATCCAGTCAATAGTAAAGATTAAAAGCTTGTATGTACTAAACAACACGATCCCTAAACTGGACAATGGAAATAGTTTCATAGTTCACAGAGAAAAAGAAAAGCCCATTGGAAGTTACTGAAGTCTGTTAGCCTAGACTCATCAATATTACCTTGACTATTAGAAATAAGAAGTGTAATTCAATGAAGAAATTGTCTTTTCCTTGATGAGCCCTTCCATCATACTGGTATAAATCTCCTCCTGTGTCTAAATTCAATTGTGTTTATTTCTTGTTATGTTCCTATATGTAATCCAAGAGCCCAACTTTCATGGATAAATGTTCATTATTTAGCCTATAATCACATTAAAATACTGTCTTGCCTTAGTTAGAGGGGTCATGTGGACACCATGACCACAGCAGCTTATATAGAAGAAAGCATTTAGTTGGGGTTAGCTTACCGGTTCAGAGTTTCAGTCCAGTATCATCATGGCAGGAAGCAAGGAAGCTTGCAGCATGCAGCTCCAGACATGATGCTGGAGTAGGAGTAGAGAGTTTTACATCTGGATCGGCAGGCAGCAGGAAGAGAGTGACATTAGGCCTGATTTGAGCATTTGAAACTCCAAAGCCAACCCCCAAAGACACACTTCATCCAACAAGGCCGCACCTCCTAATACTGCTCCCTAAGCGTTCAAATACGAGGGCCCATGAGGACCAATCTTATTCAAACTATCACAATTAAAACACTAGCATAAAAGAAAGATGGCTATTTTAGGGGCAGACAACTACAATAGAAGAGTGCGACATGCATAATACGGCTCTACCTAATTCCAATTAAAAGCAAAAGTAGCAGTGGACCAGAGAGATGGCTCAGTGGATAAAGACAACTACTTGATAAACACCTGATACAAGTATGATGACCTGAGTTTGATCCTAGGACTCATAGGTTAAAGAGAATGAAACTGACTCCAAAAGCAGATAGTCTCTGATTATCATATGCATGACACAGTATGACCCCCCCAAAAATGTAACTTTAAAGGAAATAAAAAATTAAAAACTTGCATAGGAACTACTACCACCAAAAAAGTTTTAAATATACAATACATATTTTTTATAACAATCATTAACATATCCTGACCCCAAGGCTCCCTCTGCCTCCAGACTTACATGCCATAGCTGCTTTATGTGGTCAATGTGGGATCAGTTCCTACAAGAGACCCAAGCATATTCCACTTGCAGCCTCATCTACCACAGTCAATCCACAACTGCAGCTACCCAACACCGAGCCCACATGAAACTGGTCCTGTCAACAATCACCATTTGAAGAGACAGGAAATGTTAACTATTGATGGATTCTGTGAGCAGGCAAGGCACTGTCTTCTGTTGTCTATCTACTGTTGAGCTCACCAGGCTCCAGTAGATAAACACAAACCCATGGTCACACAGGTAACCCCAGTTAAGCTGAGTGGGTCCCAAAACAAAGCAGACATGACTGTGGGAAGTGGATTTGTAGGGAAAGAGTGAGTAAAGAGGGGGAAGGGGGAAATGGGACCAGCAGAGGTGAGTGGTCAGAAATCAGTATTTTCATGTGCATAATTGTCAGATAATTAATTAAATTAAAAACAACAATAAAAAATAGAAAAATGTATAGATATCAGTATGGTAAAACTCTGTGGAATACAAGTAGAGAGGATCCGTCTGTTTACAAAGAAAGATGGAAAAGATCACTGCTACCATGTTTCTTCCTATCCTCTGCCCATAAGGTCTTTCACTGATTTTGTATCTAAAGTTTTTTGTTTTGTCTTTTTTTGTGTGGTTTTTTTTTGTTTTGTTTTGTTTTTAAGCACTGGCACTTAATTATGCAAGTGCAATTACTGTAGTTATTTAGATTTTAGTTTATCTTTCAAAATATTTCAGGATAATTCAATTCTATGGAGCCCAGAAGAGGACACACAAGCCCCCATTCAGTCCCCTGTGGGCTGGGGCATTGGGTGCCACTACGATGAACAAATACATAATGAAGAGATGGGAAAGATAGGATACATGATGGAGAGATGAGACAGAAAGAGAGGCTGAATGTTATGTGCATTGTGGAGAGAGGTGGGACTGGAAATGTGATGGAGGTGAGGAACAGGATAATATGAGGAGACTGTGCTGCCTCCTGAGGCCATATTGATGGCCTGGGCCCCTGCTGCCGCTGGGGGCATGCTGATCCGAGTGACCTGTGCTGCCAGCTGAGGCCATAGTTACGTCTTCTGGGTTCATAGGCCTACTGTGGCTGTGGTCAGTGTTGATGGCCATGGGCCAGCTTCTCACCGAACGACATTCAGATGTCAATGGTCTGGGCTGATACCTGAGACCATGGGGATGTTTCAGCCCAGGATGCTACTGAGGACCATGTCTGGGTCTGTGGTCCTACTGCAACCAGCATCTGTGTCAATTTCCATGATCCGAGTTACCACCAAAGGCCAAGCGGATGTCCACATCTGGGCTGATGTTTGAAGGCAAGTTGATGTCCTAGTGCAGTGCTTAGCTGGCCCTTCGACCTCTATCCTCAGAAGAGCTGGCCCTACCCCTTAGGGCATGAGCAAAGGAGAGCTGGCCCCACCTATAACCAGCTGTAGCGCTCAGGAGAGCTAACCCCACCCCTCACTTGGGCAGCATGGGAGAGCTGGTCCTAAGGGCATGAGTGTGAGAGAGCTAGCCTCAACACTTGTTGGCTGTGTGGCAGCTTGGGTGAGGGAGAGATGCCCTGCTCCCTGCCTCTTTTCCCATCCCCCGCACTCCTTAATGCCTACAGCAGGTGGGAGAGCTGGCACTGAGAGTGGGAAACCTAGCCCAGTCCCTAGCTGGATGTGGTATTCAGGTGAGCTGGCCCCACTTCTCGCCTGGGAGGTGTGGGGAAGCCAGCCCTAAGGGAATGAGTGTGGGAGAGATGGCCCTGGCAGTGTGGGTTAGTGAGAGCCAGCACCAATGGCATGAGCAACAGAGAGTCGTCCCATCCCTTGTCCATTACCACAGGCAAGAGAGATGGCCACACCTCTCTTCTGAGCAAAGCTAGAGAGCAGGACCTGGTGGGGCAGGTGCAGGAGAGTGGGCAGCCTGACCAACTCAGCTACTATCCAAGACTAGATCCCGGGCTTTGACTTGGCCCACCCTAACATCTACCCCATCCATGAATTTTTTTATTTGTTTGTTTGTCTTCTTTTGGGGGGGGGAAGTTGCAGGGGTGGAGGGAGGACACGGAGAGATGGGGAGATGAGTAGGACTGGGGTGCATGATGTGAAATTCACAAAGAATCAATAAAAAGTTAAAAAAATAACAATGTAGCTTACTATGACTTTTGAGTTACTAAATATTGCTAAATATATTTAAAGGACAGATTTAGAGATGTATTATAAGTCTACAGCCTAAGGTGCTTTTCTAATGTTCATCACCAGGTATTGATAGAAAAGGGATTTTTGCTAATATGCTTTCCTTGAGAAGACACAGCTCACTTCATGCGTGAGGAATCACAAGATTCTTAGCTTAGAATGTTGCCTGTTTTGTTCTAGAGATACTGGGAAAGAAAATTGTGAAATTTGTCATCACACCTTTGGCAACCAAAGCACAAATTCTAGAACTGCAACAAAACAAACAAATCTAGGTTAAATGGAGGTCATTCAACATTTCAATTAAAATAAGTGAACTTTTTTTAATTGACAATGTAAATATTCTACAGGATATTTGTAATTTAAAGCACAAGTAATGTTATCTTCTTTTAATTTTAGGATTAACTAATAATGGACTCAAACATTCAGTTCTTCTAATTGATTCTTTATCTTTCAGTATCCAACTCTGCTCCAGAAAAAATTTTGACTTCTTCCATGATGTTTGAGTCCTGAAGATAGAACCTTACCTATACTTTATAGTTCCTGCTGTTAAGTTTCAAACCCCAGGCAAATGGTTGAGATGCCTATTTAACATATCAAGGCCGACCTGGCCACCAGGTTCTCCCTGCATTACACAGTCCCTACCTATTACAGGGCCACCTAGCTGGCATGTCTAGCCTCTTACCCTAAACTTCTCCATCCCAGGGCCTTGGGTGGCCTTCCTGAAGCTTCCCTTTCCTATATAACCCAACTATTTTAGTTACCTGGTCCTTTTGTGTACTCTCAAAAGGACCTTCTGGCTGCTGCACCTGGTTCCCCTCTCCCACATCGCCCAGCTCAATCAGGTCATATCCACTCTGGAAACTCCCAGATGACGCTGCCTCTGGCTGTGCTCTCCCCCATATCTATAGTAAACTTTCTCCTCCACCACACCTAGGAGCAGTCCATTCCTTACCTTGTTTGTTTGTATGTTCCTTTCTTTCTTCCCTTCTCTTTTCTTTCCTTCTTTCCTCCCTCCCTTCCTTCCTCCCTCCCTTCCTTCCTTTCTCCCTCCCTCCCTCCCTTCCTTCCTTTCTCCTTCCTTCTCTTCTCCCTCCTTCCCTTCCTTCCATCCTTCCTTCCTCCCCTCCCTCCCTTCTCATTTCCTTCTTTCCTTCCTTCCTTCCTTTCATTTATCTGGTGCCAAAACCTGGGAACAATCATATACCGTTCCTTTTTATTTCCTTTTTTTCATTCATCTGTTGCTGAAATACAACACCAGTCCTGTTTCTCTCCTTTTTATTGCTTTTTCGTTTTTATTTTTTTCATTTATTTATCACAAGAGTATGCATGTAAGTTAAATTTTCTTTTTTGGTGTTTTTTTTTTTTCTTGTTTTCAATGGAACATGTTTAAAGAGGCTAATATTATGGTGACTATCAAAGAAAAGCATTTCCAACAGGAAATGGAAACACACATCAGAAACCTCTTCTGGAAGTGCACAGTGAGCATCACTGTTAATGAAGGCTTCCTGAGAAGCCAAGGAAACTCAAGAAGGAACACAACCCTGGGACCGATCTACTGAGCAGAGGGAGTGGATTATATGACAAGATTTCACGAACAGGTGATGGATGAGACGCAGTGTAAGACCACGAAGCACACATCAGGATATTCACAGAAAATCTCAAGAACCGAAATAAAGTCTGCACTTTAGTCAGTAGTATTGTCCAAAGATTAATTAAATTCTGCAAATGTTTTATAGCTAAGCAAGATATTAAAAAGAGTGAGCAGAAGGAAAAACAAAAACTCTGCTTATAGTTGCTTTGTAATTGTTTGTGAAACACAAGTTTTCCTTAAAATGCTCACCTGTAGCCCCTAAGTTGGAGGGGAAAAATAGAGAAAACACCCTAATTATAAATTATTGTTAAGGCTTCACTGATGTTTCTCACTCAAGGCTCATGTACTAGTCAGTCCTCAACTGGAGATGCCATGTGGAGAGCTTCTAGAAATGGGAGATGATGTGACCTATCTGGAAGACGTGGATCACTGAAGCAGACCTCTGCACAGTGTATTATTACGGAACCTGTCCTCCCAGGTCCTCTACTTCCTGTTTGTTGTGAGGGAAGTAAAGTCTGCTATATGCTTCTGATGCCACGAAATTCTCCCCAAATACACCAAGGCAAGCAGCCATGGAAGGGAACCCTCTAAAACCATGACCCAGATTGATGCTTTTTTTTCGGTTCTTCTCTTGGGGATTTTAACACAAGGAGAAAAGAAACTGTTTTAGCTCTCCAGTTTATGCTGCTAGAACTTCATTTTTCAAAGCGACACTCAATTCTAGTTTGAGTGAATCTAGCAGAAAAAAAATATTTCAATAATTGTAATATATCTTTAAAATATTTGAGGAGGGTCCTAAAGAGCTAAGAGAGAATCATTGATGAAATTCACCAATAATTTTGCTTTCATTATTCCCCAGCTCTCTAATAATGGTCAATCTAACTAGCTGACTAACTTAATAGGATTTAGAGAAAAGGATAGTGATGTTGTGGTCAGGTGCTCAGTGGAGGAGAGAAGATAACTGCAGGAGGATGACGGTGAGTTTTCTGTCACATTATTTGTAAGACTTCATTTTTTAATCAAGCTAGTCATGCCCTTCAGCTCCATTTATAACATGATGACATCGTTAATGTTCACAGCTATTTGGTCTTCCTATTTGATTCTTAGAAACAGTAAACAATGATTGTTGAAAAATAATATTTGCTTGACATTTTCTCACATGGTGGCATTCGTTTTCTGTTTAATTATAGAACTTTCCTCTAATCGAAGTGTGACACCTGTGAAATCACACAGGAAACATCAGCATGACGGGGACTGTTAGGTCCTTTCCGTCAGAACCGTTTATTCTCACACGGCAGCTCCTTTGTCACCCTGGCATTTTCAATTGCAGAAGACTCGGCTGTGAGAGGGAAGACAGAATGTGATCTAGCTCTGCCTTGCCTAATCATGTGCTTGAAAGTGACATGAAACTTTTCAAGTTGGGAGAAAAGCCCACTTTTAGAAAAACAGTAAAATAGCCTTTCTCCCACACAGAATGCTTTAAACCTTTTCCCTGTGGGAGGAAAAAGGCAGCTTTAAAAAAATAATAATCCCCGAATTATTGAAATGCAGCAGCCTCCTAGGGGTTCACTGCGGTCTCCTCCATTGTCCTCTCCCAGCTGTGTCAGGTTGAGTCCTGGACTTGAGCTGGTTCTGATGAGAGTGGAAGTGCTGTGCTATTGCAAACGACAGAGACAGGATCTCAGTCCCTGAAAGGAAATTGAGTTAAGCTGTAGAAGAGCTTAATGGTGAAGAAAGACGAGATACTATGATTATAAAATTAATGTGTTGTTTTCCTCAAAAGTTACATTAATCAGTTCATTGTTCAGGAGAATGTTTGACTGGAGACTAATTTGGAGAGCTGTATTTCTTTGGTCTAGTGAAGACCATGCTGAATAACATTCTAATAACAGCACTGGGAAGATTAAAAAAAAAAATTTTTAAGTCATGTGTACCTATCTATGTGTCTCGGAGTGCCTTTGAGTGGCAGTGCACATATATTCTAGATGAGACTGTTGTATTCACTGGTGCTAGAGTCACAGGTGATTGTGAGATGCCTTATATGGGTTGTGAGAATCCAGTTTGGCTGTTTTGAAAGAGAATTTTGAAACTCTAAACCATCACTGTATCCATATAAACAACTACTGTAAAAAGCTGAATATACGTGGCATGCTACTAGAACCTCTTTTCTATTATATTTACCCTTCCATATTTGTGTAGTGACTAACTGCACAGATTTTGACCATGTGATTTGTTTTGACCAGTAGAACAATAGCTAAAATTATACTTTTTTTCCTGCTGTTGTACTCACTATACACATTTCTTTTTCTTAAGTTTTTTTTTTCTTTTCACCCTTAAAATGGTGAACAAATTTCCACAAGCATACTTGCATAATAGAATAGACTGTGATGAGACACTAGTGACCAAAGTGAAAATTAGTAAGGAAAGTGCCTGATTGATCTTAAAAAAAAAAAAAAAAAAAAAAAGGTGAGCTTCTTGATGGTGAGAAAGGCACAGGACTGCTCTTTTAAGCCAGTTAATGTGACTAAGGATCTTCTAAAGCTGACAAGTTGAATGGACACAGTAGTGGACATTCTTCAGTCGTTTTCAGAATCACTCCTGAGTTGCAGCATGTGATTTCAGACCAGCAGAGGAGAGATGGCAGGGAGAACGCATTTTATGGCATAGGGATCAGAATATAGGAAGGTACATTTGTACACATGAAAAATACAAATCAATTTGTAGAGCTCTATAAATGATACCTAAGGGGACAAAAGGCCACATTGCCTGGTTATGAGATACTGGATAACTGATAGATTCCATAGCTCACGATGCCAGTTCATACAGATGGGGGGGGGGTGATTGAGTGGCTGTATGACTCTTCAAGACTATTTTAAACCAATCTCCAATGTTTTGATAGATACTTATTAGTATAAAAAGGCACATATGAATCTTGATTAGGGCAATCTGTTTACAATGAAACATTTCTTACTAGAAAAATGCTGAATCTGAGTGGGCAGGGGTGAAATCTATTTAATCTTAATTTTGTAAAGAGTTACAGTACAGATACCAAGATTTATTACAGAACTGTAGTAATGAAACCAGCATGGTGCTGGCACAAAACCAGACATGCGAATCAATGGAACAAAAAAAGAGTCACATATGAGTGCACATAATTATAGCCATTTAATAATTGATTCGGATGACAAAAATATATACTGAAGAAAGGACAACATCTTAAAAAATGGTGCTAGGGAAACTGAATGTTCACATGCAGAATTAAATTAGACCCACTTCCATAATCCTGCACAAAAATTAATGCCACGTAGATCAAAGGCCTCTGTGTAAAAACTGCCATGAAGAAACAGCTTGAAGACAGCAGAGGTCCTAGGAAGTACATTTTGAACAGGACTCCATTCGAGCAGGAATTAGTCTCAACACTTGACCTTATAAATCTAAAAATGCTTCTGTAGGCAGAAAACAAAGCATTTAATAAAGTGAGGAGAATTCCAAACAGTGGAAAAAAAATCTTTGTGACTCTATATCTGGCAGAGGATTAATATCCAACATATAGAGTCAAGAAAACAAGTGGTTCAGTTAAAACTCAGGGACTTAAACAGATAGTTCAAAAGAAAAGAAATAACAGCGACTAAGAAATATCTCAAAGGCATTCAACATGCTAAGAATTATAAAAATGCAAATCAAAACTATCTCAAAATTTCATTTTACCCTAGAATGGCTAAGATTAATAAAATGGTGTAGAATGCTGGAGAGAATGTGGGGAGAAGAGAGCCCTGATTCAATAGTTTACTCTTGTTAGGACTGCAAACTGGTGCATTCATTCTGGTAATCAATGTCACAAATTCTCAGAAGACTAAAAACACATCTACCATGAAGCCTAGATATACCACTGCTTGATAATATTCTAAAACGACTGGAATCATCAACCATAGCTAGGTGATCACAGGTACCTTGTCAGTCATTTTCATAATCACTCTATTCACAATGTCAGGGAATAGGAACAAACTCTCCATCCTTTAACTGATGGATGGTTAATGAAACTGTAGTGTATGTACGATGGAATACTTTTGACATGGAAAGAGTTATGAAATCAAGTAACATAATTTACACCCAGAAAAATAAAAGCCCTATGGTTTTCCTAATATGTGAATGCTAGCTCAAAATATGTAGATGTGAATATACAACCTAGGGTCATCACAGAAACCAGGAATGTGAGTAGGAGCCATTGAAGTGCTGAAGCACAGGTATTGAGATAATAGTAGGACGCTGTTGTTATGAAGGGGGATTGGTAAAAACAGGTGGGGAATACTTCCTTGGGGAGGATTTGGAAGGCAATACAGAAGGAGAGGGAAGGAAAAGAGATAAATATCACTCAGTATGTTTGAAAAAGACACAGAGAATTTTATTTTGTTTTACAATATATACATAACAAATATAATCATATATTAATATATAACATAAATATTACATATATAACTTTATATTTATGTGTATATATATGTGTGTGTGTATACATTCTTTACTCCGTGATCAATCACTATAGCCCTTTACCAATATTTTCAAGAGTTACAGTTATTAAAGCTGTGCATGAGGCATTTTCTGTGAAATATTGTTTCCTTTAAAGTACTTACTTATGCCTTTCCTTAAAAAAGAGAAAGGAAAATACCAAAGGAATGACCTCACTCCTGATTTAACTATGGTTAAAACGAAATCATGGGAACACAGACACAAAATTATATTATCTTTTTTGCATTTATAAAATCTGCTACTGAAACAAAATTTAGAAATTAAGCACACGTCTATAGCTCATTATCAAATGTCAGCCTGATGCAATTTCTTTTGTCTCCTCACTTGGAGGTGGAAAACAAACACCTCTCCGGACAACTTAATCCCTTTGAATTCATAAGGCACTTTGAATGTTTATACCCCAGAGAGCAGATGTTATGGTTTCTGTTACTGAGGCCACAAGAAGCTCAGGCAATACTGGGGGAAGGCCCCTGCAGTATTTTTCTTGGCACATTGAGTAATTCAGACTAGTGATATTTCACTTTCTGCTTTTCCTCTTTCTAATAAAAGATTTCCACCAAGAAAGCTGCATGTCATTTTCCAATGTCAAATCAAGATTGACATTTTGCCTCATTGTCCTATAGCTTTTGCATCATAGTATTCTCACATCTCTACATGACAAGAAGGCAGTGGAGTATAGAAAGCAGTTTAGCAAATGGAACGCTATTTTGAAGAGAAAATGAATAAAATACAGAATATTTAAATGAAGTAATAGCATTCCTGATTCAGCTGCCAGTACCAAGTATCTATAGCATGACAGTAACTCTTTTGTGTTTTAAAAATTTGAGAATGTGTGAATTTGGCACAGTCCTATCCACAAAAATTTTATGACGAATATAAGATAAATACTAAACTTCAAATATATGTAGACAGAAAACAAGATATGCAGATTTTTAATTATAAAATTTGTCAATGGCTGAAATATAATGTATAGTGGTATTCTATTTGTACTGAAATGTGATTTTATTTGTATGTTAATAAATAAAGTTGCCTAGGGGTCAGAGCTATTAGCAAGCCATAGGGAAAGCCAGGGCGGTGGTGGTGCACGCCTTTAATCCTAGCACTTGGTGAGCAGAATTAGATAGATCTCTGTGTGTTCAAGGATACAGCCAGCATTGGAGACACACGCCTTTAATCTCAATACCAACCATAGAAGACCTGGAGGTCTGTACAGACAGGCAGTGACGAGGCAGTCACATAGTTGGGTTTACGACGAATGAGAAGGAAGAACAACAACTCTTTATAAGGCAAATGCACAGGAAGTAACTCCTTTTTCGGAGAGGTCTCTTGGCGGGAGAGGCTAGCTGGCAGAAAGCGGGTAAGGCTCTTAGCTCTGACCTCTTGGGCTTTCATCTTTACATTGGCTCTGTGTTTCTTATTTAATAAGGCAATTGGTTACATCTACAATAGTGACTGTCAAGGTCTTTATATGTAGTTTTGTGAAGGTTTGAAAATAGAAAGAAACAGGGTGACATTTTTACTTTCATAAATCATAATTAAGTTACAGATACTTGGCACAAACAAAAACGTTTCTTGGCAGACATAATAAGAAGAAAATACTCAAAAGCAATATGCAGACTATGCAGGTTACATTTGTATGTTTAGGGGTATATATGAACATTTAATGAAAAAGAGGCCAGGGACCATAAATTTAAGAGCAAGGGGGTGTATATGGGAGGGGTTGGTGGAATATCAGTAAAACGGGGAAATGATGTAATTATATTTTAATTAAAAACTTTAAAAGAAACAGTCATGAACTACTAAGTGTATACAGGTTTTGTTTATTAAATATTTAATTAGATTTAACAAGTCACAGCAACTAAAATTATCAGTCAGAAGCATCCTATAAAAAAAGGCATGGAAATTTGACCCACTGTAGGAAAATATTTTCTTTATGGATAGCAAAGCACTGAATTCTGTAATTGTTTCTGAATTTCATAATATATGACATAGTGTGTTGAATTTTTAAGTATTTAGCCATTTTAATAGTGCTGTTGCTACTTAAGAAACGAAATAATATCTGTTTTAGTTAATTTCATTGTGCTGTAAGGGTAAATACCTGAAAGAAACAAATCAAAAGTGAAGAGGGCTATTTTGTCTCACGGTTTTCATGGTTACAGTCCATCTATGTTGGAACATCATGGTTGATGTGAGCACCTTAAATCGTTGCAGACTGAGACACAAGAAATGGAACTCTGGCAAATAAATGGCTTTCTCTTCTACCGATGCATGTAATCCAGAGTGCCATCCATCCATCCATCGGCACATCCATTTCCTAGGTGATTTGAAATCTAGTGAAACTGATAGATATGATTAAGTGTCACAATATTTATTATATTTAAAAATATAAATAAACACACCTTGAATCTATACTTGGTTATTAGGTCCCATGACTAATAGGAAAGAGTATTTAAATAAAATGAAAAATTATCTACATAATAACTGCTTGCAAAATACATGAGCAATCTTTTATTGAATCTTCAGATTTTCAGAGTAGAAAAAAAGTAGATTGCAAATAAAAATTAATTTATTTTTGATTCTCCAATTATAATGATTTTTTTTTTTTACTTATTTTTCTTTCTTTTTTTCAAAGCTGAGGACCGAACCCAGGGCTTTGCGCATTTATAATGATTTTTAAAGTAAATCAAAAAACATTTTTTAAAGCTGACACTTCTAATTATTATTATTCAAATGAGCCTTTCACATAGAAAAAAACTTCATGGATTGTCTAAATCAGCAGTTCTCAACCTGTGGTTCACAACCCCATGGGGTTCAAATATCAGCTATTCTACATTTCAGATATTTACATTATGATTCATAACTAGCAAAATTACACTTTTAAAATAGCAATGAAATAATCTTATAGTTTGGGGTCACCATGACATGAAGAACTGTATTTGAGGTTTTTAGCATTAGGAAGATTGAGAACCATGGGAATTATCTTATTTAATTGATTAGATAGACTTTCGGAATTTTTTTCTCTGTGAAATATAACATTCTATTTGCCTTAAAATTCATTTGTCTTTGTAAATGTAATAATTTATTTTCTTCAAATACATTTGTCAGAATAGATTATCGGCTATGAAAACTTATCTACAAAGGAAAAGCTTTGCTTACACATTTCCAGTTGTGGTTCTCTTTGTTAATTATGATCCACCGAAATAACGAGCTCCTCTCCTGTGAGTGCAATAATGCTCTGATCAATGAGCACAACAATATACCAATAGGAGCCATTTTATTATGTTCCTTCAGTCCTCAATGTAACATCAAACTCCACCCCTCAAGACTCAGCTCTGTGTGGAAGAGGAGAAGTG
The DNA here is from genome assembly GCA_902168425.1 of Peromyscus attwateri. Classification (NCBI taxonomy): domain Eukaryota; kingdom Metazoa; phylum Chordata; class Mammalia; order Rodentia; family Cricetidae; genus Peromyscus; species Peromyscus attwateri. The sequence goes on from CABHPP010134427.1 coordinate 21,436, forward strand.
GTAGAAAGGTTGCTGAGAGCATGAGGTGGTGGATGACTCCAAGGACACAGCATCTTCCAAACTCAATCAGACCGAGATATGTATGAACTTACAGAGACTGTTTCCGTAAGCATAAGATCTGCACAGCTTCACACCAGACAAGATCTAAGCATGTAGAGAGGAGGTAAACATAAACCCCACCAATAACCAATAAGCCATTTGCAATTGATGTCTGCTGAAAAAGGAAAGAGTTAGTATTCTCAAATGGCATCTCACTGTGTGTGTGTGTGTGTGTGTGTGTGTGTGTGTGTGTGTTTCATCATATTGATTGTCTTTTCCTTTTTGTAGTTTGTTTTGATTTTCAATTCATGTTTTATGTTGTTTTTCTTTTTGTTTTTATTTTTTGAGAGAAAAATGGAAAGAGATAGAAAGATAGAGAGAGAAAGAGAAATTAGGCAAGTGCAGAGGTGGGGAGGATCTGGGAGTAGTTGGGGAGGAAAAATAACATGATCAAATTGTACTGTGTGAAAAAAACATTTAAATCAGTCTTAAAACATTAATTTTTAAAAGTTTGCTTGACATAATTTTACATTTATTAATTTCAATAATTCTAATTATCTTAGTGTTACTTGTATGGAAAGGATAGGTGGAGAAATAATAGAAAGGTGGATGAATGTAAGTATCAGATTCATGTACATACAATGATCTAATTCTATAAAAATATAGACAGAAATGTACTGAATTGTGTTTTAACACAGTCTAGTAACATAAAATCTTGTTCTCTCAAACTCTTAAAATTTTCTGCATACTTTAAGATTTTATTTTTGAGACATCTACTTTAATTAATACATAATTTTGGTCTATAAAACACATCAGACCAAGGTATCTTGCACATTTCTAAGAATTTCTTTGCTTTATTTGTTAGTTTGTTTTAAGACAAGTCTTGCTATTTTAAGCAGCGTGGCCTTGACATTTCCAGTCCCCTTCCTCGAATTCACTAAGGGTGCAGTAGAGTCATGCACCACCATACTGGGCAAGTTAATTTTTATTTCCATTAATTGTTTTACTTAATGTCTGAAAGTTATTCATCTGTGTGCATACCTCTGAAAGTATTGTAAAACTACCACAAATCATTAGCATGCTATCATAGTGCAAAAAGACATAGGCCTGTAAAATATAATTATCATTTCAAAGAGAAAGGGGCAATTTCTAAGAATACTTTTATCTTTAAGAGTGATGTTTGTATAGAATACCAATATTCATGTATGGATATTGTAAAAACTTAAAATCATATAGGAAAATGACAGATTAAGAAAGTAACTTTATATTCCCAATAAAGCTGATATATAGATTATAAGGTCAAATCTTCATCAAAATATGCTTCACATCTTTTTCTATATATGTGATTTTATCCCTTCTAGGCACAATACATTTTATATATCATCACATTCCCTACTTTCTCCAGTTTGACTAAGTCACTATCAGGTTTCTAATTGTAGTATTCTATTAATTGTATCCTCAATATTGATAAATAAATTTAGTGAAAGTATGTATTATTCAGACAAGTATAACTTATTTTTAAATAAAAATCACATTTTAATTCCAGAAATTAAAATATTTCTTATTGTAGAATTTTAACAGAGTATCTTTACAATATATAAAATTTTAAAATGTTATACTTATTTAAATTTTTTCTTTAATCACGTCAATATGATGCACATTTTAAGAATGAACTGAAAGTCCAACATAGTGACATATGCCTGTAATTTCATGAGTTGTGAGGTTGAAGTAGAATGGGCAAGGGTTCAAGTATATTTTAGCTATGCTGAGAGTTCAAGACCAGCCTGGAAAACAAGATACTCTGACTCAACACCCTCCTCATCTAATTCAAAGTAAAACAATGATCACCCAGCTATACCATTCTACCTAAAGATCTCTATACCCAAAACAGGGATACCTGCATGTTGTTCAAATCTTAAATGGTCTTTTAATAAAATACTCAGAGCCAGATATCAGGGTGAAAGCTGAAAGATCAGAGAAGAAGAACAACCAGCCACTAGTTCTTACCTCTATGAATTCTCAGTCTAAAGAAGATGAGTTCCTGTTTCCTCACACCTTATATACCTTTCTCTGCCCAGACATCACTACCTGGGATTAAAGGCATGTGTGCTTCCCAAGCAAAGGCATGAGGTCTCAAGTGCTGAAATTAAAGGTGTATGCCACCACTGCCTGGCTCTGTGTCTAATCTAGGGCTGGCTCTGTCCTCAGATCCTCAGGCAAGTATATTAGGGTACACAGTATATCACCACACTTGCACTACCAACTGTGTTCATTGTTGTCCTATTCATTTAGCTAGGAACTGGAAATAGCCAATATGTCCACTTTCTGAAAAATGGCTAATGACAGACAGTGTGTGTGTGTGTGTGTGTGTGTGTGTGTGTGTGTGTGTGTATTATTCAGCTGTGAAGAAAAATGAAAATAATGAATTTGTAGGGAAATGGAAACAACTGAAAAAAATTATATTGAGCAAGATTGCTCTGAACCAGAAGGACAAACACTACCTATTCTTTATGACATTTTGTAGCCTTAATGAAAAATATAAAGGAATGATTGAAAGGAGTTATCTTGTATGATTGTGTGACTCTGCTCCTAGAAATAGTGTGTTACCGAACATAGTTTACAGTTTCAGAAATCAGACAGCTCCCCAAGAGAGAGTATGGGAGCATCCATAATTCAAACAAGTTCTTGCAAATCTTCTCGACTGTCCATGGGAATTATAGGATTAGATCTTACTGTAGAAGAAACCATGCACATTAGATGTAAGATACAGAGAAAACATGTTGGAACAAATCTGAAATTTTTCTCCATGCTTGCTAGCTTCAGTCTACCAGAGGGTGCATAACAGGCTGCTGATGGAGGAAAATTATATTAAGTAGTAGTGCCCAACTCTAGGACACAGAAATCTAACACGTTGGTCAAGATATGTTCAAATGTCCAACTGCATAAAAAGCTGCTTGGGAACCTATTCCCCTCACACTAGATCTGTTAGCAATGGTCAATGATCCATCCCTGGTATTGTAAGACTGATTAACTACAATGGCCAAGGAAGATCATAGGCCCAGGTAGGGTATTTATTATTAATGCTCAAGTAACTGACAAAGCAGAAAATTTCTTTCTAAATTATATGTGTTCCTGTTCATTGATGAAATCACCTCACAACCTCTATCAGAGAAGCCTCTCCCTACAAACATCTGTGGTGAATGAAGAAATTCATGGCTTTTCAAGATTTAGGGAATAAGCAAATATCATGGTCTCAACCCTAACCAAGATGTGTTACCATCCTCTCTAAGGCTCAGGAAACTTTACAGGAGAGAGTGAAGGAAGATAAAGGGATACAAAATACCCTTCTCTAGAGAGGCTACAACTACTATAATCACTAACTCACAGCAACTATACTTGTTTGCATGGGGTCCATCAAGAAAGTTTGGCTGATTAACAATCAGTCAAAAGAGGGAATGGGTTCATGATGCCCCATATTTTATTTCAGGCTTTGGGCCATAAATAGAGTTTGAGATGGGGAAGACTACTGCCATGGAGGGATATAAATTTATGAGTCCACCAGTCTCCCACAGATGGTTCCCAAACCATGGTCATCCAGGTAGCCTTAACATAGTCTCATCTTTTAGAGTATTTCATAAGGATAGTAGAAAAACAAAAACAACACAATGAAGTTTTAAGTCTCTAGTAGACTTTCTTCTTTGGTTGTGAATGTTAGTGTTTATGTGAGTGAAATAATAATCCCAGGTACAGTAGTGAAAAAAGACTAACTCATTGTGCCCAGAGACGAAGATGAAATAAGCTGTGACGGATAATGCCAGATATAAAGTGCATTTCACCATACAACTTCATCTGCAGCCCCTTATCCTTGTCATACCACAGCCAAGAGCTATCATCAGTCACACTGATTTTTTTTTTCTCTATTCACTGTCATAGCTGAGTCTATCCATCTGCTCTTGGAAAGCATTCTCATGTAACCCCTCTTCACGTGTTAACTGGTTTTCTTCCCATCATTACTCTTTCCCCTGAATGCTTCTGAAGGAAAATGAACTATCTGTTAAAAGAAAATCTTTCCTTCTTGGCACATATCCCCAGGAAATCTGCTGTGAATTATCGGAGAGCAAAATGACTATGTTATCCCCTTTCTTTATTGACAGATACATGCATTGTGTGCAGGGGATACATGTGCTTATAGATCACTGAATGTTTTATAATTTTACAACTAATTTGTATATATTTTATTTTGTATAATTTTATTTTAATTCCTTCAGAAGAACAAAAGTGATTGGCACAGTAAACATTTAAAAATCACCTTTCACTCTGTGCTTAATAAGGAAATGAGAATGTTTATGAAAATAAACTAGATAATATATTGCGTGTAAAAATGAAATAAAATGTAGTTGACAATATTTTCCTAAAACATATAATTAAAATAGCAATGAAAACATTAACAGATGATTTTTAAGTAAACTTCACTGCAAAAAAATACCACAAAGTTCTTTGACAGAAAATTTAGTTAAAATAAGAAAGTTAATATTTTTCTTTTCCTAGTCAAAAATGAAAGGAACCATTTTATTTACATAGTAATTTTTTAAAAGTGAAGATTTTTATTTTGTAAACCAGGTTTAAAAGGCTTAATTGGTTTGTTTTACAAATAAAAATGAGATGTAGCCAATTACTTGTAGATTTTTTTCTGATATATAATTGAATCACTCTTCCTTACAAGTAAATTCTGTTTTAAATGTGATGAAGAACAAAATTAAATCTGCTTCTTTGAGATAAATGTCTAGGCTGTCAAATTTCCTGGCTTTGTGACCTTTTCTTTTTAACTTAGGATCTGAACCGTTTAGGAAATGGCTTAGGTTATATCATGTTGTAGCAGAATACGAACCTAAGTTATACTTGAAAATCCCATATTAGCCTCCAGGCTATCTTGCTTCTGTTAAGATAGCCGTTATTGACAATAAAGGGACAATACCTAGTCACTATTGACTGTACTGTGGGTTCTCCCTATTTCTGTGTGTATGCCAGTGACTTTATGGGTGTGCAACCCATGCACTCCCATAGGGCTGTGCGCAGACATTCTTAACCTTGTTTCAGTGCCACCCTGTCACTATCTTAGTTATTTTAGAAAACTCATCAGGGGCCCTGCTTTGTATTTATTCCCATGAGCATGTGTCTGTGTTGTGTCAGTTAACTCCATCATCCCTCTGATTGAACACGCCACTTTAGAGATTCTAGATGCCAAAGTCCAGTCCTCAGCTTCTCCCTCAAATCTGTCCCACTCCCTAGTTACTAGCCACATGTTAATGAAGGACACACTGGTCTCTCCAGATGTATTTTGTTTCACGGTATATGATCTGAGATTGGCTAGAATTGTCTACGTATGCTTTCTATGTGTATATACTGTTCATGATCTTCAGTGTTCTCAACACACCTACTGTGTCTTTTGCATTGATATTTTGACTATGGACAGGATCCTAGCAAAACAAGGAATCCATCCCTCTCTTCCTTCTTCTCTCTGTTATATCAAAATTATGTACTGTATCATTTCTATATATATTAATTAATATATTTTATTAGATTTTGAGAGTTTTATGTGATGCATTTTGATGATCTATAGCCTATTTCTCCATCTCTTTCCAGATCCATTCCCTTCCCTACTCACCCAGTTTTGTGGTTTTCTTTTTTTAATTCCTTCAAGATCTGTTTGCATTGCCCAAATATTCTTGGATACAAGATTTTCCACTAGGGAGTGGTTGAATTACTAGGCTCTACACATTTTCAGAAAACAGTCCCTTCTCCCAGCTGCTAACAATTGCTAATAATTAAAGGGCAGAAGTAGTATTGTGGCACAAATCCCCCCTCTGTGATAAGATTTGGCCTGGTTTCGGCTTGTGCAGGTTTTTGGCATACTGTTGTAACTTCTTTGAGTTCATATGTGTTGATGCTCTCCTGTGTCCACGTTACAGTGTTTAAATCCACAGTCTCTGGAGTTTATACCATAATGATCCCCAAGGACTGAGAGTTAGTACAAAGTACATATTTTCCTTTTAAGGCCAAATCTCTTGCTTTTTCCTCCATAGTCTCATATTGTCTGCACTTTGACAGTTGTTAGCCATGTGTTAATCAGCACCTACTGCAAATAGAAGCCCTTCAGTTGAGGGCTAATAGATACATTGGTCTATGGTTATAACGTTAAATAATTAAAAGTCAGTTTAATACTATGTTCATTTAGCAGAATAATAGTATGTTCTCTCTTAGTGTCTATTATGTGTCTAGCAAAAGGTTCTTGGCCTAATAATAGTATTTGTGAGATATAAAACCAATTAGCAAGTGGTTTGTTACTCCTGTGATGTTAATGTCTCACCAGTGGACATGTTTATTCTAGGCTAGTGATTACAGTAGCTTGTGAAGTTCATAGGTGTGTTCAATTGGTGTTCCAAGAGTTTGCTGCACTGTGACAGTTTATCATTTGCCATGGAGTTTCCAGGTCCATACCAAGTTTATTTTGCCATATTAGATGACTCAAGTACATGTTGTCTTCAGCTATACAGCCTACAATTTACATATTTTATATCAGCTTAAAATGTATCCATATGGTATAGTTGGATGCTTTCTTCCTAATATACAGAAGCTAACATATGTCTAATATAAACTTCCCTCTAAATAATGGGAAAATTTCAAAACATGGCTTTGACTTATACTACTGTTTTAGTTATGAAAAGATGAAAACTCACTTTCAGTCTCTATGTGTATAAAAATACACTACTTAAACACATGCTTTCATCTGGGAGGAAAATTGCTGCAGTCAGATAGGAAGGAGGCTGATGTATCTAAAGTAGAAACGTAGAAAAATGTTTAAGTTGCTTTGTTACAACGCAGGCATTTTGATGCAGTTAACTGCACATTTCAGATCCATAAGTTAAAATAGTAAGAATAAAATCCTTCAAATATTTGTTATTTAGAAATACAGTATCTTAATATTAAGGGTTCACTTTTCTAGTCTATTGCTTGGCTTAGTGATTCAAAATTACCCTACAATAAATGCTATCATTAAATGAATTCTCATGCATTTGCTGCTAAAAGTCAATTTTTCATTCCTTGTGCTTTGAGGGGATCATTATAAAAGACACATTATTTTAATTTGCTACTCTTGTCTTCAGTTACAAGTAGTCAACTTGTTATCTGTCAGTTAAGTTTTAAGAATTTCACATTAGACAAAGATCTATTGAAATCTTCAAGGATAAATTGATTCTAAACCTGACAATGAAGGCGTGACTAGGGCCATTAGAATTTATAGTCTTACCTGTCTGTGAAATAGCTCATGTATTTCATTCCATAGTCTTTCTTCATCTATAAAAAGAACAATTATTTCTTTTGCATTTTGTATATTTACATCTTTAAAGAGGATGTGCAACTTTAAATTTATGAAAGACAACTTTACTTGAAACATTCTCTCATAATTCAATGTAATTTCTTGTTTTCATTCTTAGCTATATAGGAAGCATCATATTATCAATTCTCAGCAAACTGTGATTTTGACCACCTGATCTGCAAAGGTATATCTGTATTTCTTTGCTCAAACTCTAAAGGAATCCTTTTTTAAGTAACACATCCATATTTTATCTCATTACCTTTTTATTGTTTTACACAGATTTCATCCAACAAAGTATAAGCTACATACACTAGTGAAATTTTGACGTTCTTTCACCATTGAAGTTCATTATCAGGTGAGAAAATGAATAATTGCTGTAAAAATATCCATTTTGTAGTGTCGACTACAAAATATTTGTCTTCTTTTTTAAAGTACAGAAAAGCACATATTATACATATTTTAATATACCCACATATTTTATTTTTAGAGAAAAGTATTTTTTTATCCAAAAGATTTGTCAATTATCCTCTGAAAGATTTTCACAAAACCAACAGATAGTGAATAATTAACCCCACCAAATTAGGGCTACACTACCAGATCCCTGTGTTCTTCAGTGAATGTGTACATCAACAACCATTCCTCAGTCTCTGACTTCATAGGCAATGAAGAACATCTCTGTACTGTCCTTCACAACAGCATATGTTCTATATCAGGCAACAGGGTGTTCAATTAATTTGCCAAATATTTTTAAAAAGAGTTTGAGAGGAGAGGTAGTTCCTATCTCCTTCAGCCTCATTTCTTCTTGTTTACAGGTCACTGTATTGTATTAGAATATTTTAATTTAAAAAATATTTTAAGTTTACATCTATATACTCACATCACTACTTTAATTAAAATATGTATCACAGGTAACTCTACTTTAATTCAAATATGTATCACAGGTAACTCACAGTGCATATATCATATTTCAATAATAATTTTAAAGTAAATTTTAATTTTTAAATTTTACTGTCATTTCCCACTTACTTTTCCTATATCCAGTTTTCCCATGTATCCCTTCATTTGTCCCAAATTCATGACCTTTCTCTTTAATTGATTATATATATATATATATATATATATATATACTCATATATTAATTATATATTATATATTTAGTTTATATATTAATATATGTGTAAACTTCTAAGTTTATGAATACAATCTGCTTTCAATACAATTGTAAATATCACTTCAGAAGCTCTTAAGATAAGCCCAGTACAATAACCTTATAAACTGATGAAGATGGTAAGCGTTGGAGAGGTCAAGAAAGAACTGATAGTTAATGCAGGACAGAAAATTAGGGAACAAGACACCTTTCTCAGACTTCCTCTCTATCAATATATAAAACACTGATTTACATATTGTCACTGCACAAATACTGATAAGTAATGGTTTGAAGGTGTTTCTTTTGTTATTTTTCTGAAAACAGATTCTTCTCTGATACAATATATCCAGACCACAGTTTCGTCTCCCTCCATTCCTCCCAGTGCCCCACCACCTCATCACTTCTCCATATCCACTCCCCTTCTGTCTCCCTTCAGAAAATAGCATGACTCTAATATACAAGAGATAAACAGGACAAAACAAGATATAATAAGACAAGGCAAAAGCCCTCATATCAAGGCTGGACAAGACAACCCAATAGGAGGAGAAGAGACTCAAGAGCAGGCAACAGAGTCAGAGACACATCTGCTCCCACACTGGGAGTTCCACAGAAACACCAAGCTAACAGCCATAACATATGCAGAGGACCAGGGACAGACCCATGCTGGCACTGGGACTGGAGCTTCAGTCTTCCTGCTGAGGTGGTTCACTGGGCCATATTCTCCTAATGTTATGATCCCCTCTGAACACTACAACCTTTCCTCCACCTCTTCTGTCTGGTTGCCTGAACTCTGAGGAGATGGACCTGACTGAGGTTTCAAGGTGTTTCTTTTCTTAAATTATTAAATCAGTATTTTGATATATAAATTATTTTTATGGATAATTTGTTTTAATAATTTGGATTTGAAAGTTTATTTTATGACAAAACTTATCCAAGAAAATGAGGCTATTAATGCAGAAATTCTTCTATGCTGTGTACAAAATAATATTAATGTCTACTGGTATTTATAACTTCCAGATTTTTCCATACAGAAAAGTTTTGTCACAATTCAACCAAGACATGTAGGTTTTATTCTTTGAACCTATCATTTCGAGTTCCAGTTTTCCTCTCTTGAATCATTCTTGTGCCTCTTCTTCAAAGCCATTCCTTCTTGTCAGCATCCATGTGACCCTGGAGTGCTTGTGGAAACAGTTTGCAGATGTTTGACCTGATCAGTGTCTTGTTTATTGCTTGTTTTCCATTGTCACAAAAATACTGAAAACTTGACAGGATGGAACATTTTTCAGTGTGTAAGATGACATTGCTTTACACAGATGGTTGAGCCCTGTGTTTCTAGGAGATACACAATTATAGCATAGACATCTTTAAAATGACCTATTATAGAGCACCACATGAATCTGTGACATTTATTTATTTTGTATTTATTATTATTATGTGACCTTATTATTTATTTTGTAATATTTTATTTTATTTATTTATTCTTCTCATACAATACATCCCAACTACAGCCTCTCCTCCTTCCCTTTTCCCAATCCCCTAACATGCACCTCTTCATCCTGCAGATCCACTGCTCCTCCATTTCACTTCAGAAAAGGCAGGCCTCCCAGTGATAGCAACCAAACTTGACATAACAAGATGCATTAAGACTAGGCACAAACCCTCATATCAAGACTGGATAAGGCAACCCAGTAGGAAGAAAAGGGTCTCAAAAGCAGGCAAAAGAGTTAGAGACAGCCCCTGTTCCCACTGCTAGGATTCCCACAAGAATACCAAGCTAACAACCTAAGCATATATGCAGAGTGGCCTAGCTCACTCCCATGCAGACTCCCTGGTTGTCAGTTCACTCTGTGAGCCCCTATGAGCCCTTCATAGTTGATTCTGTGGATTTTCTTGTAGTGTCCTTTACCCCTCCGGCTCCAAAAATCGTTCCTCCCCCTCTTCAGCAGGATTCCCTTAACTCTGCCCAATGTTTGGCTGTGGCTTTCTGCATCTGCTCCCATCACTTGCTGGATGAAGCCTCTCTGATGACGATTATACTAGGTACTAATCTGTGAGTATAGCAGAGAATCATTAGGAATCATTTTCATTTGCTTTTTTTAAAAATTTTATTTTACAATATGATTTAATTCTACATATCAACCGTGGATTCCCTCCTTCTCCCCCCTCCCGCCACCCTCCCCTTCACCCCAGCCTACCTCCCATTCCCATCTCCTCCAGTGTTGCTAGAGAGGTCCCACCAAGCCCCGCAGTTCCACAACCCACGTATAAAATAAACACACAGACGCTTACATTATTTAAACTGCTTGGCCATTAGCTCAGGCCTATCATTGTCTAGCTCTTACTCTTATATTTAGCCCATTTCTATTAATCTCTACTTTGCCACGTGGCTCGTGGCTTAACGGTACCTTACATCTTGCTTGTCCTGGTGGCGGCTCCAGGTAGTCTCTCCTCCACCTTCCTGTTCCCTCAATTCCCCTCTCTGTTAGTCCCGCCTATACTTCCTGTCTGGCTACTGGCCAATCAGTGCTTTATTAACATATTTGTCATACAGAACATCCCACAGCATTCCAGGGCAAAGACCCCCCCCCCCCCCGGAGGATTGAGATCAACCTGGTAGACTCAGTCCATATTTGGTACTATCCTAGGTATCTGACTATCCAGCCTCTGGTTCCTAGCCCTCCAGGCAGTATCAGAGATAGGCTCCCAAGCTGAACTATAAGGTCATGGATAATTATGCTAAAATCCACAGACCCAGTGATCCTAAGTAAAAAGGAGATCTCAAGGAGGGAAGCATGAATCTGTCTACCTGGGAAGGGTAAACAGTCTAAACATCAAGGGTGGACTGGGGCCAGGTTGGAACTAGAAGAGGAGGCATCAGATCAGGTGGAAAATGGAGGGAGAGAGGACTAGCATTGAGAATATCTGGGGAGTGAAGTACAAACACCGTGTAGATGAAACTGGAAGGGATCTAAGGGGTAACCTTAGCTAAGACTTCCAGTAATGGGGACATGGAGCCTGAACTGGCCATCTTCTTTAACTAGGGCAGGCAAGGCTTCCAGTGGAGGAATTGGTATACCAACCCAACCTGTCAGAACCTGCAGACAGTCAGCTGGGCAGCAGAGTAGAGGCGTGCGGATTGTAGAGACAATGAAGAAGACAGAAAAGTTTTGAGAGGACTGCCGATCAATGCCAGACAGTCCCGAGTTTATTTCACAGCCAGCTTATATACAGTTTTGAAGGACAGAGGTAGAACAATGCACAGCACAGGCATTCATCCTGCCCTTGTGTCAAGGAGCAGGCAATTTCATTTTCTATCTCAATGTACCTCCGGCTGGCACCAGAAGCCTGCATCATACTAGATAGTGGGTTCCTTCCTATAGGCTAATCAGGACTTTCTCACATCCCTGGAGCAACTGCTTGAACTCTATTAACTCAGAATAGACTTCATTTCAAACTGGGAAACTGAGTCAGTTGTGGGCTTCCACAAAAACCTTTGACCTTCACTTTGTCCTGCCAGCAAGATGTGCTCAGGTAAAGCTTGTGCAGAACTTTTGGAATTGTCCAATCCACTTCCATTGTTAGGAGTCTAACAAAAGCCCCAAGATAAGAACCACATCATGCTGTGCAGTGTCGTTCTGTATGCTTTGAATATGTGTTGCTCTGATTGGTTGATAAATAAAACCCTGATTGACCAGTAGCCAGGCAGGAAGTATAGGCTGGGCAGGCAGATGAGGAGAATTCTGGGAAGAGGAAGGCTGAGTCAGGAGTCACCAGCCAGACTTAGAGGAAGCAAGTTGACAAGGCATAACTGAGAAAAGGTACCAAGCTATGTAGCTAAACATAGATAAGCATTACGAGTTAATTTAAGTGTAAGAGCTAATCAGTAATAAGCCTGAGCTAATGGCCATACAGTTTGTAATTAATATAAGACTCTGTGTGCTTACTTGGGGGACACAAGTGGGAGAGATTTGTCCCAACCACTGGCTGAGCAGGACACAGGAAAACTTTCAGCTACAACAGCGTGTATGCAGAGGGCCTGGTGAAGACCCATGTAGACTCTGTTGTAACAAGTCTTTCTCTGTCCTGCCAGCCAGCTCCCAAATAATGACACAGAAGAGACTTCTTACTAATTATGAAAGTTCAGCCTTAGCTTAGGCTTGTTTTTAATCAGCTCTTATAATTTAAATTAACCTATTTCTATTAATCTACATGTTGTCATGTGGTTCATGGCATTTACCTCTCCTCTTGCATGTCCTGCTTCCTCTTTGTCCAGCTGGCAACTCCACCTTTCTTCCTTCCAGAGCTCTCTCTGTCTGGATATCCTGCCTAGATCTCCTACCTAGCTATTGGTCATTCTTTATTACACCAGTCACATCAACACATCTTCACATAGTATACAAATATCCCACAACACTCTGTTCTTGCTGCTTCAGTCTCTGTGAACCCCTATGATCTCTGCTTAGTTGATTTTGTGTGTCTTGTTCTCCTGGTATCCTCAACCCCTCTGGCTCCTATGATCCTTCCTCCCTGTCACCTGTGAAGCTCCCTAAGCTTGAACTAATGGCCTAATGTTTGCCTGTGGGCCTGAAAGAAACCTTTCTGATGATGACTGGAATGATCCTTTGAGTATAGCAGAATATCAGAATATCATTTTATTTCATTGCTTTTTTTGTTTGTTTGTTTTTGTTTTTGTTTTGTTTTGTTTTTTGGCTGTTGTATTTGGTTCCACTGTAGGTCTTTGAGTCATCCAGTTTCCAGATTCTGGCCATCTAGGTAGTTTTGGGCATGGACTCCCTCTTGTGGCATGGTCTTCATGTTAGGCCAGTCATTGGTGGTCACTCCCACAAAAATCTGAGCCACAACTGTCCCAGTGAATCTTGCAGGCAAGGGAGGTGGTGGGTCATTGGGAGCCTGGCCTGCTTAAAGAAGATGGCTAGTTCAGGCTCCATATCCTCCATTAAGAGTAGTCTTCCTAGGGTCAACCTTGTGGGTTCCAGGGAGTTTCCACTGCACTAGGTTTCCATATCACTCCCTAAATGTCCACCTCTTTCTGTTGTCTCTCCTTATACTTTCTCCCCCATCTCCTCTTCCCTGACTTGATCGCTTCTGTTCCCAAGCCCTCACCCACAAAAATTCTATTTCCCCTTCCCTGGGAGATTCATGAACCCCCTAGACCTCTCCTCTTTATCAAACTTCTATGGAAATGTAGATTATGGTGTGATTATCCATCACTTAATGGATTATTTAGATGTTTTGTGTCAGTCTATGTAAGTTAGTACTGTCAATTTACAGACAGCTTCTGACTCCAAATGTCCACAAGGTATAAATAGAAGTCATTCTTTCAGGTTTGAAAATATCTGATTCATTAATGCCTGAGAAGCCCAAAGTATTTGCATAAAAAGTGACTATGTAATCACTAATTAAGTCTTTAGATGATGCCTAGGACCAATAATTCGCTATTTCCTAAACTTGAAGATATGATAAAAGCACTCTTAATGAAATTACTTTATATACCTACTTTGAGAGGATAGAATATGGTAGTTTAGCATAATGCAGCTGGGTAACCCTGCTGAAATAATGCAAGAGAAGGAGAAAGAAAGGCTGGGGGAGATAAGGAGTAATCAGGATAATGAGAGCAAGGCAAGAGAGAGAAGAGACATTAAGAAAGGCCAATAAAGAAAGCTCAATTCACCTGGAAACTACCTTTCTCGGTAAGAGCTCTCAGAGTATGAGAAGGTGTGATGAAAACTGGGTGAGAGTGGCAATTGATAGTCCTCTCTAGCTCTAAAGTCTATAACCACAACAGTGATTGGATCAGTGAGATATTGTAATTTAACAACAGTGGTACTTTTAGATGGGAGTAACCAACAGCTGTCAAATTGTACTTAAGGCATGTTCAACAGGAACAAATGTATGACCAGTACTGTAACTCTAGTTAGCTACCTGGGGCAGGAGCAAACAAAGACCAGAGAGGAGAATCTACAATAGCCAGTCTCCTAATACAATAAACTTTCTTTTTTATAACTACCTATCCTTATACCCACAGATAAGTATAGCTTTCATTGCTTGTCTAAAAAGCTTCTTTCTATAACAGATGGAAATGATTACAGAGATATACAACTGGTCAGTAAGGAGAGACTAAGTAGTTGTGGAGTGCCCAATAACAACTGATATAGATGCAACACAAACTACGAGACCAAAGCTCAGGTAACATCGCATAAGAACGGTCAGGGTGACTGCCAGAGCCATTGTCCTATGCCTACTGATAGTAATTTCTAGGCATGCTAAGAAAGTTACAATTGGTATCTATCAAAAATATGATTTCCTGACAAAACCATCATGGTGACAAAACCAGTTGTCATTCAAATGTGGATATGGAAGATTCCACATGGTCCCATCCCTAAATGAAGAGTAACAGATGATCAATGGATTGTAACAATTGAGAATCAGTTGCCTCCAGGGATGAACTCCTAGATAGGTCGTCCAATTCCATATATATGCATGTGTGTGTGTGTGTGTGTGTGTGTGTGTGTGTGTGTGTGTGTATGTAAGAGCAATAATTTTTTAAATCATGAATTTAGGAGGAGGAATGCAGGATGAGTTTGAAGAGTACAGATAGTTGTGGTAGTAATGGAAATGTAGTGACCATCTATGAGTTTATCAAAAACCATTAAAATTTAAATATATTTATTATATATTCAATATTATACTATTTATATATAATATTTATTAATATTATATATTATTTAAAAGGTCAGTTTACATATACACAATAAACACGTAACTGATTTTTTAAAGAACTTAATTAAATAGGAGTTTGCTGGAATTAATAAATGCAAAGATTCCTGCCTTGGAAAAGTTTGTACACACACACAACACTTTTAAAGACATTACAAATCTGGAAATTACCAGGAAAGGCTTATAAATTAAGGTTGCAGCAATCAATTTTCAATTAGTTTTAAAACCGTGGATAATATTTGTGATTCCTTTTTTCCTCCACCAATTCAGCTCTTACTCTGGTTAGAGAATATTCTTTTTTGGGAAACTAGAAAATCCCCCTGCAGAACAAGAGTTCTTAGAAAATTTATGCGATATATGCTTTGCTATTGAGAGCCAGGAACCAAGATATAGCCTGTTACTGTTTAATAAATATTTTAATAATTTCCACTTAGTATACATTATATGAAACTGTGGAAATAAATAAAAATATTAGAAACAGAAACATTCTAATTATTTTCTCATTCTCAGTGTGTAGTTCATGTTGATATATAGTATTGAATAATTTTTTTGTTTTTAATTCTATTTTATTACTGTAGCTTTATAGTAGAGCTTGAAGTCAGGGATCGTGATGCCTCCAGAGGTTGTTTTATTGTATAGGATTCTTTTGGCTATCCTGGGTTTTTTGTTTTTCCATATGAAGTTGAGTACTTTTCTTTCCAGGTCTGTGAAGAATTGTGTGGGTATTTTGATGGGGATTGCGTTGCGTTGAATCTGTAGATTGCTTTTGGTAAGATTGCCATTTTTACTATGTTAATCCTGTCTATCCATGAGCATGGGAGATCTTTCCATTTTCTGACATCTTCTTCAATTTCTTTTTTTCAGGGACTTAAAGTTTTTTTTTTTTTTTTTTTTGGTTTTTTGAGACAGGGTTTCTCTGTGTAGCTTTGCGCCTTTCCTGGAGCTCACTTGGTAGCCCAGGCTGGCCTCGAACTCACAGAGATCCACCTGGCTCTGCCTCCCGAGTGCTGGGATTAAAGGCGTGTGCC
>CABHPP010134427.1:37862-53356 GCA_902168425.1 Peromyscus attwateri
ATCACTTGGTAGCCCAGGCTGGCCTCGAACTCACAGAGATCCACCTGGCTCTGCCTCCCGAGTGCTGGGATTAAAGGCGTGTGCCACCAACGCCCGGCGGGACTTAAAGTTCTTGTCATACAGGTCCTTCACTTGCTTAATTAGAGTTACCCCAAAGTATTTTATATCATTTGTGGCTATTGTAAAGGGTGATGTATCTCTGATTTCCTTCTCAGCCTGCTTCTCAATTGTATATAGGAGGGCTACTGATTTTTTTTTTTGAGTTAATCTTGTATCCTGCTATGTTGCTGAAGGTGTTTATAAGCTGTATGAGTTCCTTTCTCGAATTTTTGGGGTCACTAATGTATACTATCAAGTCATCTGCAAATAGCGAAAGCTCACTTTCAGGATGCTGTATTTCAACTGCAGTGGAATGTCTTAAATATTACTCCACAATGAATATTTGCATTTTTTCTGAGGATTCTTAATTAATAGTCCAGTAATTTGTGTATTTTTGTGACAATCAATGTTTTACAGTTTATTTGTTTTGAAATCCATACTTGCGTATTATTTATTTATTTATTTATTTTGAAACATGGTGTTTTCTTTTTTTTTTTGGGGGGGGGACGTTTTGAGACAGGGTTTCTCTGTGTAGCTTTGCACCTTTCCTGGATCTTGATTTGTAGACCAGGCTGGCCTCGAACTCACAAAGATCCACCTGGCTCTGCCTCCCGAGTGCTGGGATTAAAGGTGTGCGCCACCACCGCCCGGCGAAAAATGGTGTTTTCATAAAATTTAAAATAAAAGTGAATACTTACATAGATTCATATCTGAGTTCAGGTTCATGGAATTTATGTATTTTTGTTTTTAGGGAACATTAGGATCATGTCAGTGTAGGGAGCTGTCATTGATACTCACATGTGAATGCATTCACTATGTATTTTAAGTCCTTCTTTATGTGATTCAAATTTTCCTTTGCAGATGAATTTATATCTTTGAGGGTTTTTTTAATGACAAATAATGACCTTGTCAAAGTGAATCTCATAGATTGCTTTACTTTTACCCACTGTGGTTGCCACCTTGCTTCTAGTGTTACATCCAATGCAGACTAATATTTTCATGAATATTTTGATAACATGCTGTAATAATAGAGAACAGTACATCTATTCTAATAGCACCTTCAATATTATAATGAAGTTCTGTTAATATTAATTTTTCTGGATTATGTAATTAGAAGAAATTATTTTGAAAGGATCACGGTGCTTGAATCCTCAGTGGATTTCCTAGGTGATCTCTACAATAAACATTAGTTTCCATAATGGATTGTAACTTTGACCCATGTATTATGCAATTGGTAGGTAATTCACCAAATGATTATAATATAAATAAGGATACGATTTTATAATTAAATTATTTTTTTCACTTTTTTTTCTTTATTAAGAAACTTTCTATTCATTCTACATACCACTCACAGATCCTAGCTCCTCCTTCCTTCCACCCCAGCCCTCTCTCCCAAGCCACCCCACATCCCCACATCCCCCAAATCAAGGTCTCCCATGGGGAGTCAGTAGAGCCTGGCACCATTTCTAAACACTAAAAGAAATACAATTTAGCACAGATTATATATCTGTACATCGAAATTGTACATCTATAGAAGTTAAATAAAATGAGAATTGTATGTTAATTCAAAACAAAGTATGCAGTTTCTTTCTATCTTTACGTCTAATCAGGCCAATTTCAAACTTGTCCTGCAAACATATTACCATGCTGACTTGGAACAAAGGTCAAATTTAAATTATCTGGTAATTATAAGAAGTTCATAAATATGCCTTTATAATAATTGAAAAGGGCTTTTTTTAAAAAAAAAAAAACTTGGATGTATCACCTTGCTACTTTTATTACAAGAAACAGCAGAAACTATTTAATGAAGGCAAATAATAAAATATCACTTCAAAATAAAATGATAGCACTAAAATATTTGAAAACAGATAAAAAGTGAAATGTATTTCTTATACAGGAGGACCATAAAAGTGTTGGCAAGCATGCTTTCACCTAACACATGATTTTGTGACGGAAGCCCAAGAAAAATAAATAAAATGTGAAATATATTTCATTTTAGACAGCAAGGGTAAAGCTATCTTTTCCTAGCGTTCTCTATCATCACCATCACTGTTCAGCAGTGCCTTGTAATTGTCATAACTCCCTAATGAGGGACGCACTCTCGCTCGTTCTGGTGCATAAGCAGAAACAGGCTGTAGAGGAGTGTTCACTCCCTAGCTGTGCTTTCTTAGCTTTTCTGACCAACTTCAACTCAAGAACTTATTTTTAACTACTATCTACTTCTCTGTGCTGCAGTAACTATGCCTTTTAAGAGTTACAGAAGATTCTCTGATCAGGCCACATGCATGTGTAGATATACAAAAAATAAATCAGAAATAATGTATCCTCTTGTCTCCCATACCCATGTTTCTCTGTCAGACTCATCCCTATGGTGTAGTCCATGCCTTCTAAGTAGCATTGTTTGCAAACAAATAGTGAGGCATAGTATCTTGAGGGATATTTTTTTTCTTTCGAGACAGGGTTTCTCCGTGTAGTTTTGGTGCCTGTCCTGGATCTCACTCTGTAGCCCAGGCTGGCCTCGAACTCACAGAGATCCACCTGGCTCTGCCTCCCGAGTGCTGGGATTAAAGGCATGCACCACCACCCAGCTCGAGGGATTTATTAAAGGATAAATTTCTAAAGATCTGTACACCTCTCTTTTTTTTCTGGCACATAAATACAATTTTTAACAAGAATACAGAGCTCTGAAGAAGATATGCATAGGTGTGTTCAATGTTGTAAAACACTCAAGATTTTGCTATGAAATTAGATTTTAGAAAAAATGTGTCTTAATGAAGATTTAGAAAATATTATTACAGTAAAATACACCTGTATGAGGAAATGTGTACATTGTGCTTTCTTTGGTAGTATGATGATATGTATGGTATTTGTTTATTGTTGCTATACATTTACATATTCTACTAATAATGCAATAGCAATTTAATATTGTATACATTGCAACTGGATAAGAATTCAAACAAAAGACATTTATTTAATAATATAATGTTGAATTTGGTTCACACATTTTGTTAGAAAGGAAGCCCATGATGCTAGCATAGAAAAATAAATTCTGGAAGCTTAAGTTTAGACGTTAACTCTGTTATGTGAACATTCTGTTACACATCAATGCACTGACGAAGAGAGATAGCAGTTTGAGAGCTGATACAAAGAAGAGTAGAAGGAAATGCAAGATGGGCTGCATACGCATTTAGGCCATAAAGCAACTATCATTCCAATACAGGAAATCAACTAAATCAACTTAGATCATAACAGTTTACTGGAGAATTTCATGCAAGAAATGGGTTCTTCATATGCTGCGGCAGAACTGTAAGAGTAAAAGGCATAATATGATGGAATGCATACAGGTAAATAGGCAGAAAGATAGGTAAGTAGATAACTAATTAACCAGGCATTTGGATTAGAAAAGAGGCCTACATTTGCTAACTGAATTGACTTGGGCTAAAACCCCATTTCATATAATTCAAACACAACTTATATCATCTGACTGTATATGCCTGGTAACATCTAATTCTTGAAATTCTTCATCCATTTGTTCAGTACTTAAAATATGATTGCCTCTCTATATATGTAGGTCTGAAATTACAGTTGCTAAAGTAAATACATTGTCAATTGCTCTTCTACTGTTTTTGTGTGTAAACCGAATCCCCAGGGAAAGCAGCAACACAACTTCACCTACTTGACATGATGATTTTATATGCAACGGAGAGCTCTGAATCACATATCCTAGGTAGGCATGTCTCCCACCACAAGGCCTCTCCAGGCTATCCTGCAGCATTTGATTATTTAACAATATGAATTTACGAAACAGTGCACAATGATTCCAGATCTTGGGATGTTGATAGAAATGGGTTTGAATTTCATATTGGGACTATACTGAATCTTATAGATATGTCTAGATCAGTCATTGAATAGTCTCCATACAACTCTCTTGTAATCTTTTCATACTCTTTTTATTTATTATCATTTAATCTTTTGCATTGTTTTTGAGATAGGATCTCCTGTAGTCAGGTTGGTAGCAAACTCATTATATATCTGAGGATGACCTTGACATTCTAATTCTCTGCCTCTACAAGTGGTAATATTACGAGTATGTGCCTGTGTGTGACACTATTTCTAGAGTGACATGATCAAACATCTATTCACTCCAGAAAGAGAAACAATGACAAACCAAAATTAAGATACCACTAAAGTCCATGTTGGCCAAC
This sequence comes from Peromyscus attwateri, assembly GCA_902168425.1. Classification (NCBI taxonomy): domain Eukaryota; kingdom Metazoa; phylum Chordata; class Mammalia; order Rodentia; family Cricetidae; genus Peromyscus; species Peromyscus attwateri. Next base: position 42,167 of record CABHPP010134427.1, read on the forward strand.
CAATGAGCTTGTTGGAGTTAATTTATAGAAGCAGAGATGACTCAGAGGCAGTTGTGTCACTGAAACACCTCACCAGCATGAATGGCAGTTCTGGAAATCTTGAACCTTGGGACTCACCCCATGGCTTGCAGAAAGCTGGATAAGTCAGAGAATCTCTTCCAGGAAGGCCAGCTGGTACAAGTCCCTTCAGTAGTCTTACTGCTTGAGGATGGAGCTATCTTCTGAATATAGTCAATTACAGGGACTTTCTGAGATTTATGAGTTGTTTATTTCCTGAAAATTGATGAACCTCTGTTTAGAACATCCTAGGCTTTAGGTGTTTCTCTGCTGTATAGAACATTTCCCCTCCTGTAGAACATCCTCAATCTAAAAGATCTTCCACATATGAGTTAAGTGGAGTAAATTACTGCACAATGGTACCACATGTCTGATTTTATGCTCTGCTGGAAAGTGAACCCAGAGTTCCATGCATATCAGAAAGCATCTATCAATGGAGCTATATATGTTGCTTCATCTGTAATTCCTTACAGATGAAGGTTCTTACAGTTTCTTATAGATTCATAGTGGAATCAGCCATTATTTTTCTACTTCCTATTTTTTTTTGTTTTGTTTTGTTTTTCGAGACAGGGTTTCTCTGTGTAGCTTTGCGCCTTTCCTGGAACTCACTTGGGAGACCAGGCTGGCCTCGAACTCACAGAGATCTGCCTGCCTCTGCCTCCCGAGTGCTGGGATTAAAGGCGTGCGCCACCACCGCCCGGCTCTACTTCCTATTTTTACATAGGTTTATTATAAAGTAAGTTGAACTTTACCTATAATAAATTTTGACAGGGCATTGTTCTTTCCTAGGACAATTATTCTCAGAAAACAATTTTTTTCAGTGAATCCACATAACATAAAGACATATTACACATAAAATAGAAGGAAACTACTTTGAATGTACCTGTACCACAACAAAAATCATTTAAAATGGGACGTTTTTATCCCACACATACAGCACAAGAGAACCATACAAAACAGTTTTTCAGTAATTTCAATATTATCTCACTTAAATATTTTCTTTTGGAATCTTACTGTAAAAAGATTTTGCTATTTAAAAATATTATCTGTTATTCTGAACATGATTGTGTACACCTATAATCCCACACTCAGAAGGTTGGAATAGAAGGATTATGAGTTTGGGATCAACCTGGATTACATCGTGAGACTGTCTCAAAAGCCAAAATAATAAAATAACAGTAAATATTAATTGCAATGATTTATCTAGGCCTTCCTTCGTGAGTTCTTGCTTTGTAAGCACCTCTATAATTTTAGATGGTGGTTTATTTTTATTTTAGTAAGAAAAAAAATTCTCATATTGATATCATCTGGTGTCACATGGGGTCTCAGTTCTCACAACAGCAATTAAGTAGTTGGAGAGAGTAGCTGACAGGAAGTGTGAGAGTCTTCCTGGTAGAACATATCTAAATAGTTAGTTCAAGAAGAAAATTATCTGATTTCATTAATGTATTCTTATGAAATTTTGTAATTTTTAAGTGACAATTAAAGATTTCCAAGACATTCGTCAAGTTGAATCCTTCTTAAAATGGCTCAAGAAATGGAAATGTGTAGATATTGTGACACTAAGTATTTAAATTTTGAGGAAACTAAAAGCTTACAAGTATTGTAAATGGAGTGTACAGATGCATTCTGTATGTTCCTTGTCCTATGTATGTGCTTCAGGATAACTACTAATTCAAATTTTTACAAATTATCTAATATCATTATAGTCTTGTGTCGAATGGCTTGTTTTCATGGGGATATAATAATAAAACTCCTATTTGAGAGTAATATCATGTGCACGTAGCCTGCTTTTATTTTCTGTGCTATTCAAACTAAAATAAATAAACTATATATCCTTGAAAATTGTGATGAATAGTAGCTTTTAAAGACACAGGTATTAGTGGAGCGGTGGTGGTGCACACCTTTAATCCCAGCACTCAGGAGGCAGAGGCAGGCAGATCTCTGTGAGTTCGAGGCCACTCTGGTCTTCAGAGTGAGTTCCAGGAAAGGCGCAGCTACATAGAGAAAGCTTGTCTTAAAAAAACACACAAAAAAAGAGACATGATATTTACATTTTAGTAATTATGCTTCTTTTTCTCATTTTAAAAATTTATGGTTAAGTAATATTTAAAGGAAATGATGCTGTATTTTCATATTTCATCTTATTAATGATTTAATCACATACTCAGTAGTTCTTATAAGCTGAGTATCCTAAACGGGCCTAGTAAACATAGGCAACTGGTCAGCTGGTATGTGAACTTTTTCCTCAGCAAATGTGAATGTCAACCACCAAGCACAATTGTTTTATTGACTACTGAAAATGTTCAAACAAATCAAGCAAGAAATGAAATACTATCTAGAGTTTGGGACAATAAATTTTTAGTATAGTTTAGCTATATTTACAGCTACTTACCTTTAAAGATTTCTATGTTAACAAAAGGAAGATTCTAAACCTACTTGTGTCTTTCTTCAGTTTTTCTACTATGTCTTGCAATTTTTCAAACCACTTCAAATTCTTTCTTTTGAAACTAGTCTAAATATATATGCGAGAGTCACTTCAAACGCAGAATTGAATGTTAACGATTTAGAGAAATGAGATGCCATTTTTGATTTAGTGCTTAGGTAAGAGTACTAACACAAAACCAGCTATAATTCATACGAAGGTTAAAATACTATGGTAGAGTTCAAGTATTATTAATATGAAACCCAAAAGTCATGGATGCTGTTCGTAAGAATGGAGACATACTTCATAAAGAAAGTATTGAAGGTCAAATTGTCAAAAGCTCCATTGCTTTAATCAACAACTTACTGTGACTGCAGAGGAAGTAATATATTATTAATAACAAAATGCAAAAAGATTGGACTCAAAAGTGTTGACTACAACAGTCATTTAACTTACGACATGAACGGGGAAAGATTTGAATGATAGTTCGTGTTAACTGTCGACGTGACAGAATCTGTCTTGACACTTGGGAGATGGGCCTCCCGCCGTGGCCCATGGACAGGCAGCTCATTTTAGTGGGTATGTGAGGATTCACTCTCCATGGCCGCTGCCATTGCTTGTCTATGATCCTGGACTTTGTGAGAAGAAGGGTGAAACAAAGCCCCACTCATGTCTTCATAGACTTCTCCTGACTGTGGGAAGTGTGGTCAGCTGCTTCAAGCTCCTCATCCTTGATGTTCCTGCCAGCAGGAATTTCACACTGAATTGGGAACTGAAAAAAAAATTGCAGACATTTTCCTTTAAATTGCTATTTTGTAGGTATTCTATTTTTATTAATTTTTCATTTGATTTTTATTCCAAATTTTTTCCCATCAATATTTTGACCATGGTATTCCCTCCCCTCCTACCCAAATGCACATTCTTTTTTCTCTCTCATTAGAAAACAAATAAGCAATTCAAATAAAAAGAAAGAAAAACAAACCAATACACAAAGAAATAGGACAAAACAAACAAACAGGAAAAAATAGTGAAGAAACATAGACATAGAGACACACACAGGCATACAAATCCCATAAAAACATAAAATTGGATCACATAATATATAAGCAAGAAATATGTAAGGGAAAGTATGCCAAGACAAAGCATTCAGAGATGAAAATCCTCCAAAAGTACCATCAATGATTTTGTGTGTGTGTGTGTGTGTGTGTGTGTGTGTGTGTGTGTGTGTGTGTATGATCCCTCTATCAATCTACTCCTGAGATGGGACCTGCCCTTCAGTGTGGTTTGCATATCCAGTGAGACTCCACTAAAGAAAACTACTTTTCTTATCTTTGGAGCAGTTGTCAGTTGCAGGCAGCTTCTAGTTTAGGGATAGGATCTGGGTATTTTATAATAGCACCAAAAAAGAAACCAAGACATTTGGTAAACCCAGATTGGAGATCGTTAGAAATATGACCGCTAAATGCAATCACTAATCCTGTGCTGAATGTGTTGTCATACACAATATTACTGGACTAGATTGAGTTTTCAGTTGTGAATGGCTCAAAGTGTTCGACAGGAGTGCATGAGTACCATTTCTGATTTCAATGGCTAAACTGAATTATATGAGAGAATGTTCAAGAATGTTCCTGCATTTACGAAATGTATCCCACGTAATGACAGTAAACCAACAAGAATGTCAATATTTATTATTCCCAAGCTCCCTCTGCCTCTCTCTCTCTATCTCCCTTTCTCTGGCTCTGTCTCTGTCTCTCTGTCTCTCTTTGTCTCTCTGTCTCTTTCTGTCTCTGTCTCTGTCTCTCTTTCTCTCTCTCTCTCTCTCTCTCTCTCTCTCTCTCTCTCTCTCTCTCTCTCTCTCTGTGTGTGTGTGTGTGGTGTGCAAGAGCAAGTGATATAATTATGTCATTTGCACTGTGGGTTGTGATTCTAAGACATGTAGAATGCCTTGGACAGGAGCTACAGCAGAATACACATGGACAGAATTTCTTTCCCAGGCAATGCTTCGGTTACTTCTGAGGCTTTCTACTTACTAGATTCTTCCCAACCAGCTTAAGATAACTTCATTTACATACATGTACATGTAAGTGATTACTGTTACTCATTTCCGATATGTTTTCAGACTGTGCTATTTTCCTTTCCTTAACTAAAAAAACGTTCAACCAGTCAAACTGACAGTTGTAGTTTTTGAAATGGAACACTTTATATTGTGAAATACCTGGTATTTATCTCCAGGAGAATTTGAAATACTCATTCTAAGTAATGATGGATTGTATAAAGCATGAACCCACACCACAGCATCACAAACATGGGGACTATTCTGAATAATTGTAAAATGAAAAGATTGTTTCAGCATTTTATAAAGCAATTTGTGAATAGCCTGTACATGGTTATGCTAGTAACTACATTTTATACTGTCATTTTAAATGTAGAGAAAAGGAGATTGGCATAAGATCAAGATATATTTTATAACCTAAAATTAATTGTGCTTTTCTGATACTGACTTATGCTAAGTATTTTCTGGATAGTAAGTTTTGCTGAAGCGATGAATATGTAATTGAATGACAACACAAAATTGAAAAATTTCATGAAATGTTATGGAGATATAAATCAGCAATAACTAAGTTACTACAACTCCTCATTAAAACACACATGCACACACACATATACACACACTCACACACACAGGAAACTCATGATTCTTCATTATTTTATAGTTAGCTCTGTAAGACAAAACATTTCAAAGTGTCATTTGTTCAAACATTTTCTACATTATGCACATACATATTATCATCCACAATTCTGTCAGCATTATAGTTTCAGAGTTAAATAACTTAGATTTCACATTGTTTTTGTTGTCTTGCAAATTTCAAGTCCTTACAGTTAAATGAACATAATCTTCAAATCATATCAACATTGCTAGTAGTTCATTAATGCTGTGTTTCAATGTATCAATGTAATTCTTCTAATTTTATCATATACTTTAAAGGTAGTTATTTTCATTAACTTTTAGATGAGCCAATTGTTTATCACAAGTTAATTAGAGCCCTTAATTTCTCATCACTGTTCCTGCTTCAGTCACAGATAGAATCCAAATCTACAAAAAGCACCTTTCTATTTCCTGGACTTCATGCTTTGCTTTCAATTCTGTTATTCTTATAAAAAATGCATGGGGTTCCATGAGAATTTACATTTTTATGTTATTGCAAATAAACACATGGGGATTATATTATCATAGAATTTTAGAGAGCAAGAAAGATAAGCACAAATTCCCACTTTAAAGAAATTGAGGTCAATGGTGAATTCAAATCAGGTCCGGGTAGTTGAAGCACTACAATATGTCAGTAATTATTGAACAATGCTAATTGTATAAATCCAGAGCCCACACTATTCTTTAATTCCTTTAGCTCCACTGAGTATTTTCTGGCCTCTAGAGATGGTTCAGGGATTTGAGCATACATCAGATCCCTTAGCTAGTTAATATGTTTACTCAGCATGAAGAGGAGATTCCAATACAGAGGGGAGAGATTTCTTTCATCTAGGATATTAGCATTTTGCTAGCCCCCAGATTTATTTAGTGTCCTCTATTTTATGTACTTTGAACACGAATCTTTAATTCGTAGAGGCCTCACAGTTAGGGAAGCTGTGTTCTGCAGGGGGCTATCTTCAGCACTTGGGTCCATATAAAATTTTCTCCAAGTACCTAGCCATGGATATCACTAGGGTAGCAATGTCTTTGTATTCCAGGGGTCTTATCCTCTTGTTGCTCTTGTCCATTTTGCTGCTTCCTAGACCTGAAGTGCTCCACCTCCCCACTTTTGCTTTTACTAACCTTAGTAAAAAACAAAGGATGCTAGCCTGCAGCTTCAGCAAGAGGCTAAATCTTTGAACTGTATTTTTCAGTAAGAAAGGCATTTTGGCAGGTGTATTCTGAAGAATGACTAATTTTCTTTAATTCCATTATCTATAATTTATTATTGTTTAATGAACATGTCATTTTTGTGTTTTTATTGTTTTCAGTTAAATGTTAAAATATAACTATTAATATTTTGCAAGCAATATGGCCTGTTTTATGCTTCCAACAATATCTATATACAAATCACAAGCACAGGAGAACAAATTGAAGCAAAATGACTGGCGAAAGCTACTTTAGAATTTCTTACTAAAAATTTATTTACCTTTTAAAGATACAATAATAAGTTGCTAATAAACTACTAAATTAAAATCTGAGTCTTCTTTTTTAAAGATTGAATGACATTAGTAGAATAGAACACCAGTATGTTGTTTCTTTAAACATACCCAAGATATTACTCAAAATGTTACAAGCAGACTTTAGTAAAACTTTAAGAAAATGACGTATTCTTTCTAATACTGATTCTAATCACCTTGTTTGAATCCCAGCATTAGTTGATGACACTGTATATCATTTTAGGTGTTTTCCTACAGATTACATCTTGTTTTAACAACTTCTAATCTATTATCATGATACATTAAATAATACTGATAAAATCTCTTTTGATAGTCATATAAAAATGAGAACATAGAAGACACATTTAATTTAATTTGTTTTTTATTTGCATTATTTTTTTTTCCATTTTCACCTCAGCAAATGTTTCTTAAGTGTCTGATGTCAGTTTTCCCAACTGGACAGATATTTTTTCTTACCCAGCAATCCTACAAAGTGATTCTACAGTCATCTAATAAAGAAAGCCTGACCCAACATTTTGCTTACACAGTTTGGGTAGGTGGATTTTAAACAAAAGTACAAGCAGTTAAATATATAATTTTAATTGTGATAAACTACTACAAAAAAACCCAGGGCAGAACCCTGATGCAGGACATTCAAGTGATTTCCCTCGTGCCACATTTCAGGACCAAGCACAGTGCTTAGCACAGCAAAGGCAGACTATAAATGTCTTAAAGCAATTGATTTAAAAAGGCAAGATTCAGGTTGATGTCCCAAGGAACATAAAAATAAGTATCTCTTATTGCAAAATATATCATTTGCTATGAAAAATAAAGAAAAAATAAAAAACAATCAGGGAGATAAATTAAACGCAGCAGCACTATACCAGAATCAAGTCCACAGGAGTTATTCTGAAAACTACTATCCTAGCCTTCTGCGATGAAGAACTTTATTCAAATTCAAGGGCTAGTAAATTGCTTAATCTAAAATGCAGGGTATTTTATTTGGAAACTGATAATAGAGAAATTATGTGGGTGTACTATTATAAATAGACTAGATAGTGTAACTGTCATTTTTGTTTGATAATTGTTTTGTTATATGTAATTTTACTATGTGAAAGTTAAAACCTTCCTTTTTGAAAAATAAAAAAAAAGAAAAGGGGAAGTGCTTTGGATATTGCTTTGTATAAATAAAATGTTAATTGGCCAGTAGCCAGGCAGGAAGTATAGGCGGGACAAACAGGGAAGAGGATTCTGGGAAAAGGAAGGCTGAGACAGGAGATGCTACCAGTCGTTGCCATGAGTACTAACATGTTAAGATACCAGTAAGCCACGAGCCACGTGGCAACTTATAGATTAATAGAAATTGGTTAATTTAAGACATAAGAACAGATAGCAAGAAGTCTGCCATGACCATACAGTTTATAAATAATATAAGAGTCTGTGTGTTTATTTTATAAGTGGGCTGCGGGATTGCCAGGGCCTGGCGGGAGCTGGATAGAAACTCTCCAGCTACAGTGTACAGCAGTCCTGGGTGCATTTTCAACTTGTGGAATCCAAGAAATAAAGGCAAAATATAAATTGAGAAGAACAGATAAACCAATAAACTGATAGGCTTCAGAATGGTGCTGTTTTATTTCACACCATAGTCAATAATCTTCTATTTTAAAAAGCACAGAAAAAAAAGCTCCTATCAGGGAATTTAAGATGAACAATAGCAAATGAATACAATAATGAAGAGCAAAATACTCATTCATATGAAAATAAACTTTACCTTGGCCCGTTATTCCACACCTCAGGAGAAGTAAATACAAGCTGAAACCCTGAAAACAAACATCACCTCTGAAGCAGAGGTAAGAGACATCAAGAGGAGACAGATGAAACTAAACAGTGGCTGGAAATTAATGTTTTCTAGAAAATTTCCAAAAGACATTTGATTAATTTACAGAATAGCTATAGGATGTTATTCTGTTGACAGTCTACTGTGATGTTCTTACTCTTATTACAGAAGTTGTTTGGAAGTAGCTTTTTCTTAAACATATAGACTTTATGTGATGAGATCTCATAGCCTCAGTTAAAAAGTGTGTTTTTGTAATGTTTTAATTTTATGAAAAGGAAATATTGCCTTTTGAAAGAAAATATACATAAGCTGCCAGATCAAAAAAGTTTTATAATATTGTTCCAGTTATTCACTATATCTAGCTGTACTTATGGTTCAATAATTAAAGGGGAAATTACATAGAACTGACATAGACTTACTTTGCATTAGAGAATCTTCTCCTTATCTTATAAATTCTTTAAACTTAAATCATACGATATCAAAATAGACATTTAATTTAAAATTAATGATTCAGATTCGATTGTCTCATTAATAGGTCATGTTCAATATTCAGTATTGTAATTTATATTGTTTGTGTGTGTGTCAAATGCTTCACACAATTTGTTTAAATAAATGGTGCTCTTTTTGCACCATTTTCCTATATTTTCATACTGTATGCTTACTCTGCTTGGAGGAGCTTCCTGGCCCCTCCTACTGCTGATTGTTACCATTTAATGAACATTTCCACTCAGAAATTCTACAGTTTTATTAGAACAGAGTTATGGGTTTCCCTCACCTCTCTCTCTCCTTTTCAGCTTTTCTGCCAAGGAACTCATCTTTTAGCATAGGCCCTGCTGGTGCTGTGCCTGGGGAATCCCATTCTACTACTAGAGAAAGTTGGATTCTTGAGACTATCAGAATGAGTAAGGAGCAAGAGTTGTCTCAGAGGATCTTCAGGAAGGAATAAAACTCAGCTATTGATTTTAGCTCACATTGTACTTCTTATCTACAATAATCAATAAAATTCTCTTGGGAGAAGCTAATAAACTTGTATATATAGTATATAGTAGTATTATGAGACACAATCAAAGTATACAAAATATAGTAGGTATTAAATAAAGCTTTTTTCCCTTGTTTTGAGTTACATTGTCAACACAAGAAAGACTGGATACCAACGTGGATATCCTCATATGCAGAATTTCAAGCTTAAATTGATGACAGTTAATGCTATGATTCTGTAAACTCTGAGACTGAAAACATAACGAGAAGGCAGAGTGTTTAGAAATTACTCCTGAGGACTTCTTTTGGAATGACTTGCTCTTTCGTGATGCTTTGAGAGTCCTCATTCAAAGACAGAATAGTTACTATACAATCCCTTTGTTGATGCAGATAGCAGGCTAGTTTTGACTTAGACCAGGGAAAACATGAAAAAGAGATAAAATGGGAAACTGTTTCACTAGAAAAGAGACACAGAAGTCAAGAGCTTAAAAGAATTCAGTCTCTTCCAAATAATTATAAGAAAAGTGAGCTCTTAAAATTCATGTGGAGCCTGTGTACCTATTTATATTCATTTAAAAATAATCTCTGGCTTGGGAGATGTCTCAGCCAGGGAAAGGTTTGCTTTATGAACATGAAAACATGGGCATCATCCCCCAAATCCACATGAAAAATGTTGAGTGTGCTTGTGTTATCAGCACTGAGGAGGAAGGGACAGGAAAATTCCTGGGGCTTTCTGGTTAGCCAGCTTATTCTACCTAGGAAACTGCAGTCCAGGGAAGAGCCCTTTCTTGCAAATAAAGAAAGACAAGAAGAAAGTGAATTTAGCCCAAAAATCATATGCAAGAGTTTTCCTCTGGCCTTCACATGAACATAGAACAGATGAACACACACACACACACACACACACACACACACACACACACACACACACCACTGATATGAAAATGAAATTGTGTAAGGAGTTAGGTGGTTGCTCAAATAAAACTTCTTTAATGGGGTCATAGAACATAGAAATGAACCTACCACTGTAGCTTTATGGGACCAGGATCTGGGAGAATTTGGGTAAGGGGAAAGAATGTGATCCAAGTATAGTATATGAAATGACAAAAATAAATATTAAAAACAATGAATGAATTAAAGTAGAAACTGACAGAATTTCTGGCATTATCCTCTAACCTCCACATGTATACATACAGACATGGCTCATATACATATACACTAACGCATACACACACACACACACACACACACACACAAACACACATACACACACACACACACACACACACACATACACACACATACCATACACACAAATGCACCATATTGTTATGCCTCTCTTTCCATTTGTTTCTATCTGCTCTGGTGTACATGTTTAGATCCATCCAATAGTAGCATGTTGAAATTCTAACTCAAAAGTTAATGTGATGTTAAATAGTAGCCATTAAAAGGTGGCCTGTGAAACATAACTGGGTGAAGACAGCTAGGCCTTCATGAATGAGATCAGTAAGTTTCCTATTAGAGATCCCAAAGAGCTCTTTCATACAGGCATCATCTAAGCCGTTGGTTGCTGGAACTGGGTCTTCCCCAGACATCATGGACTGAGTCAGCCAGAACCTTATTCTTCATCTTATGAGTCTGGAACTGGTATACAAATGTGTGTCATCCAAGGTCCTTCCAGCCTGTGATATTTCACAGGAGCAACCTC